>JAVQJF010069348.1:0-21907 GCA_036023855.1 Gadopsis marmoratus
ATTTGCTATAACATTACTTAAAACTATCATTAAGTTTATTTTAAACTATCTCTCCTTAAAAAATAGGGCTTTTCTACAGCCATTTCTCCCAGCAGAAAAACACCCCTGTCACTACCTCCCACTTAGTCTCTTCCCCTGGTAACCCCCATCTATTTATACCAGTGGAACGTTCCAGCCAGATTTGTCAGTTCAGGTCCCGGTCAGAGGAAGAGACACACCCCACAGGTAACAAACATTTTACCTTGGCCAAACAGTTTTAATCTGACTTAAGTCATGGGGTGTGCCCATGACAGTGCCCCTGACCTGCACAGACAAATCCACAGATAGCTATGTAGATGGAAAATGATTTACATTGTTTGCCGCCTTTTTTTTTTCTCTTAGCAGGTGCTATCTTAGATGCACCACTTGTTTTTCTTCTTTAATCTGACAAGTGCAAATTGCAGTTTACACAATTTCTATTGTCACTCAGCAGAGCCTGGCAGCAGGGTAGTTTACTGATAAAAATGTGCCAGACCTTGAAGTGTTAATCTGTGGCCTTTAATCGTAAGACAAACCACATACCAGACATGTCACTTTTAACACTTTCAGTAGTACTAACTGCTTTTGTTGCTTGTTTTTATTGTGAAGAATGAGCAGCAAAATAAAAAGAGCTACGTCCTAAAAATAGTAATCAGTTTGAATATTGCTCCCTTCTTACCAACTACTGAACTTCTCCTCACCAGTATACTGGTATGTTTTACAGTGTGTGGTTTGCTGAAGCTGTTGGTGGCTGCAGCTTTCTGCTGCCTTGCAGGTTGGGGTCATGTGTGGTGTAAACTTCTGAAAATAATTTGCATGGCACAAACTGCACAAGTCACCACTGAAAGGATTGTGTTGAGTTTAAATGTTGCCGTGCAGCATAAGCTAGATTTCTCACCTGTTTCAGTACACGTTTGTTATTCCATTTTATGTCACTGGGCTATACATTTAACAGTACTGTCATATTAAGTGTACTTGAAATCCAACTCGTTAACTAAAAATAAAACCAAATTGATTTGTGCCAGATTATATGTTTTATTGCACAGATTAGCAGGTGATGAAATGAGGACTGACTGCCGAAGATCCCTGCCTGCTCTGATCAATGTTTCAAATGCAAATCCACCTGAGCCTTTCATGTTTCTGGAAAATGTTGAGATTATACACCCTCAAATCACATGAGGGTAATTTTGTAAGACCGTCTGCCTCATCAAGACATTTTTCTGATGCAACTGAGAAAGTAACATTTCATAACCAGTCCTGTTCCAACATTACGCAATAGTTGAATAATCGAAGCCTGTTTCATCTCCACCTAATTCAAAAGGGCTTGTGGGAGTGCATTGTCTGCCTTCCTAACCCAGAAGATTCCCCTCCATAAATTGACACTGATATCAGAATAAACAAAAAGGTGAGGGTTGCCATTGACCCTGTTAAGCTAGGTGACCATATGTTCCGGAATCACTTTTAAGTTGGTCCATTAAGACCAGAACTTAGATTACCTAAAAAAAAAAAACACCACTGTCGTGTTCTAATATTTTTTTACCACACCACCCACAAACTGTTACATATCTGCTTATAACCCCACATAAGCACAATCTCCTCCATTGCAACCACAGTGATGTGCCGTGCCGCTGAAATACACGTCACTTCCATATGTGAGGTGTGTGTACTGTGTACTGCTCTATCTGACTGCATGTGAGGGCCAAACAACTCCTGCCTGATAATGCACTAACATCAGGATTACTGGCGTTAAATTGCACGTCTGAAAGGACAATGAACCACCGCCCTGGAATCTCTCCATAACCTAAAACATTTTCTATGTGCTGACTATAATTTATATGATTTGGTCTGATAAATGGGAGCTGAAATCCTAATTGACAAGTTCTTCTCCATAAGACTCAGCGGGAAGCACTAATAATGGCAAATGTCTTCAACTTCACAATAAAAGTCAAAGGAACTGCCATCATGCTACCCGGTAACGGATGACACCACACACACTAATTGGAGTCATCATTTTCATTTGTAGACTAGCCATCCCCTTAAATTTTACAGTACTGGCTCCATCTAGTGGTCAGTAGACAAAATGGCATATGCTGTGTAAGGTTTACCAGCTCGTGCTGCTCTTCTTTGTTTCATGTGATTAATAATTCTCAAGCCATGATAGTTTATCAAGCAGACACGGGTTAATCACATATCATTCTTCCACATTCCCAAACCCGGTGTGTGGCCAAGTATATCACACAGCCTCCACTGGCGTTTTCTGCAGAAAAACTTGTTGGTTGTCGAAGTTTCAAAAATTAAAAAAAAAAATAGGAACACATATTTAAGTCTTTTGAAAAAGGCTTAAATGTTCTAATCTACCCCCAGATATTACACCAAGTTCCAGAAATCCACAAAGTCTTTGAGTATGAGACACCTCCAGCCGACAAGGGCTTAGCTCATCAGATTTTCATCAAAAGAATCTGTAGTTTAGAGCCTCTCTTAAAACTCTTCTCTACACTGTACTTGAGCTCTAGAGTAAAATGCCAGCAGCAGGGATAGATGCTAATATTTTTAAGCACCGACTGCACGAGCCAGCAGGACCCTAAATTTTGCGGCCAAAGTAAATTTTTGGTGGCCAAAATGTAAAGTTATGTAACAACAATCCAGAAAAGGCAATTTTACGCAACTTAACGTGGCCTTAACTGTCACACCGCAATAAATAAAAAGACAATAAAATTTATTTTTATAATAATTCATTTAAATGGAAAACTCGTTCGTTGTAAATACATGGTTCATATACTCTCTCTCAGTCTCAGTTCAGTCTATCTTTCCTTCCTAAGGAATCTGGATGTTTGTGGAACTGTGCTTTTCAGCGAAGGCTCACAGTACAGGGATGAAACTCAGTGGTCACAGGGGGCCGCCTACATGGAGTCTTTGGTGGACATTAACTGTGGCCCTAGTCTTTTGAAAAAACATCAAATTCATTTAGGCCTGGAAAGAAATGACAGCTGTGTGTGCGTGGGTGTAGTTCAGCATTGTTTGCGCTGTAGTTAACGTGGATTTGACAGTTTTCTACCGAACCACTTACCTTTTACCTTAACTCTCTTCCTTTAGAGTAAATGTAGCCTGTGGTGAAAAAGCAAGAGTCAAGCATGAAGTGCATTTGTGATTATCTACAGTAACTGTGGAACGTTTTTAGGCAGCAGTTAGTCAGAACTAAACACCTGTTCACAGCACAATCAAATTTAAACTTCCCAAAGATACCTTTTCAGAAATCAGTATTGTTTTTTTTGCTGTAGCATACAACCACAAGTACAGGCACAAGGAGACATACAGAGTATTAATAGTGAAGACATTTAGATTATTGATGACCAACCCAAATGGAAAGTTGACAGTTTTATCTGGATTTATAGAAGGGTCTCACACTTATGCTGCAGCGTAAAAAAAAAAAAAAAAAAGGTGTGAACTCTTCGGTGGAAGGTTGATGATGATACCTGCCCTCAAAGTTTCGGTTGAGGGAGGTGGAAGGTTGACTACAAAGTCTGGTATAGGGGGGAGACTGTTTTTACTTCTTTTACTTCCTCACAACCACCATGATCTACGCATACGGCTTCCTTTTTTTCTTTCAGCTGCTCTCCCTCACTGGTAAGTATTGCTGCTAGAAAAGCGACTATAAAGAAGGAGCCTTATTAATGGCTCCACGTTGGATTAGCGTTAACTTATCTCCTCTTGCTTTTTTCATTCCATAATAATACTAATGATTTTGGAATTTGTAATCTGTGTATTACTTCACCTTCTGTCCTCACGGAAGGGGCTTCTGAGAGTGGCATAGTGGGTGGTAAGGTTGCCAAGCCGCATTCCAGGCCCTACATGGCATCACTCCAGTTTAATGGACAGCATTCCTGTGGCGGGATACTTATTCGGGAGGACTTTGTTCTAACTGCAGCACACTGCAAAAAGTGAGTTTGTTGTCATAGTATGAAAAATGTTTTTGATGTCACTATCTATTAACAAGTTAATGGGTAGTAATTAATTGCAGTGAATCATTGTTTTATTCCCATATGTGATAAGTTGTCATTTACAAAAGATTTTTTTGTCAAAGACTTTTAATAGGTTTTATTTGAAAGTTTAATTCAATGTTGAATCAGTGATATATCACATTACATAAGTGTGTGTTTGTCATAGTCTGGGGTTAAGAAAAGAAAAGAAAGAAGATGCTTTTTATATAGTCAAAGTGTTATGCGCAAAGTATAATTATTAAGTACGTAAAACTTTATAGCACACTAAATATTTCTCCACTGTTTCCTTGTTTGCCAGTGATATGCCCATGACGGTGGTACTTGGAGCACATAACATAAGCATGAAAGAGAAAAGTCAGCAATCGATCGCAGTAGCTAAGTACTATCCACATCCGAAGTTCACAGACTTCAGTTACGACATTATGTTACTTAAGGTAAACACAAAATGTACAAATGTTCATATCAAAACATAGGTGTTTAAAAAAATATCTGTTTCACTGTAAAGGATTTTGTACAGTGTAGTTCTAGATGCTATCATCTCTAACGAATGGTGTCTAACGTAGCGTTAAAGCTGCACATGGTGTGAGTCGGGCAAAGTGCTTTCCCCCCACATCTCACATTGAAATGACTTTTACATGTCAACCGTTTCATGAAATACACTGCAAACAAAGAAAAGTATAACTGCTGTGATTTCCAGTTCTACTCTGTTCTCTTTTACAGTTAAAAAGCAACGCCAAACTGAATAGGTACGTGAAGACCATTGCACTACCTAAGAAAGATGGGGAAATCCCAGCCAACATCCAGTGTGCTGTGGCTGGCTGGGGCAAAACCGGAGGCAATAAGGATTCCTCAAATGTACTGAGGGAGACCAGGGAAAAGATGCAATTCAGCTTTGAGTGCAAACATCTATGGCAGGAATACTTTGATGCTGGTAACATGATATGCACCAAATTTGACAAAAAGAATGGAGGGGTTTGTCAGGTAATTAAACAGTATTTGAAGCAGAGCAGCAAATAAGTCAACAGTTTGCTTTTATTCACGAAAAACAAGCAGAATTCTTTTTTACAGACTACTCAATTCAAGTCTTTGTTGCCTTTTTCCTAGGGGGATTCCGGCGGACCACTAATATGCAACAGCAAGCCTCAGGGTATAACAGCTTTCACCCTGGCAACTGACTGTAATAACCCCAAGTATCCCCACGTCTTCACTAAACTCCATGTCTTTCTCCCCTGGATTAAGAAAATGATGCAGAAACAGGGGAATGTTGCATGAGTCACTATTCAGAGGCCAATAATATTGCCCTTTCTTCATTTGCTTATTAAATACCCAGGCTTAGTAAAGCAAACATTTAGACAATTAATGGTCTTAGTTTTTGAATTGTTGAAGCTGGTATGTTGGAATGTTTTGTATACAGAAAAATAAAAATAAATCACAATTGATTGTATTTAAAAAGTTGTCGAAATAGGGTCATTTAACACCAATTCTCACTGTTCAATTATAGCATGTGTCCTTTAACGTCATCTTGCTAAAGCATGTCTCTTCATGTCACAAATGTGATTTAGAAAGTATGTAGGTGAGTGTGATGGTTTACTTCCAAAGGCTTCGTAAAACCTCAGACCACTGCTGTCAGTCATAGTGCAAACTTTTGAAGTTGAACCGTTTCCTGTCTGTGAAACCCGTCATCTGCAGAGAAAGTGAAAGAAATGCTCCGTTTTCAAAGAACAGTTCAACTTAAAATGAAGTCTTAGTCCTCCTCAGGCACAACTTCTGATTTCCAGGTAATAGATTGCTTTTTATGAAAATAATGACAACATTGGGATTAGTTGATCTTATTCTTGTAACAGAAATAAAGACTGGAAATGCAAAGCTCACCTGACTCGGATCTCTTGTGAAATATCTCTTCTCTATTACCTGTTAAGAGATTGAAAGGAGGAAGTCTTGACTTCAAGGAACTTGACTGTCCATTTGTCAATAATACAGGAAATTACACAATTTTGTTACTTCTGTTTAACAAGTATCCTTACACAGTATGTCAAGTTATTACCATGTAACTATGTTAAACTTAAAACAACTTTACTTTAAAGTTTTAATATAAAACAGTAACTAGGCCTACCTGACAAATTTAAAGCTGTGATTTGGGAATGTTACATACTGTAATATTCATATTGAAATTCAATTTACAACAAACAACTTCCCTCAATATACATTTGATTTGAGCGTTGCATAAACACCAAATTATCATTTGATGGTTCATGCTCCCCTCAGTACATCCACACCGCAGAAGTGTAAGTATGTATAGTATGTATGTATAGTATGTATAAATATTGACCTCAAGTACATCCTGTATTCATTGTCAAGACAAGAGTCGCCACTGAAACAGAAAATAACTGCACACGTCGCATTACAGAACGCTGGGTTTCTCACCTTGTCAAAAAACCTGCTAAGCTTCACGGCATTTGATGTGCCTGCAGCAAGGTATCTCGGGTTGGTGCAGTCCTGGTAAAACAGAAACGCACTTTAGCCACACAAACCTCAAAGAAAGCGAGTCTTTTCTTTATCAGGTGAAATCTCACAACATTATCTGCAGAATGTGGATGTGACAATAGCTTCATTCTAACTGGCATATGTGAAAAAAAATGGACACACGAGATTGATCTCCTCTGCGTTGAAGTCTTCAGACAGGAAGGCCGTCCGAGTTAGAACTTCACTGCGTTTGTTCTCTGGGATCTGGTCAAACTTTGTGCCAATCAGCAGCAAAGGCACTGGGTTCTCAGCAAACTGCTCTCTATCATAGTCACTGCAAGGGAGAAGAGGACATGACTTAACCCCCCAGTATCAGATATTTTCAGTCACCGTTTAATTTTGACAACGGTGTCAGTGTGTCCACATTTTCCTCCCTGTGAAAACAAACAGTACCAACACACGCTTCCCTTTACCCGTTTGAGACGATAACTCCTGTTGGAGAAGAATCCTTGTTTAAAGCTTCTAGAGACCAGCGGTAGAGATTCTGAGAAGATTTCTTATTTGTTAAATCGTGGACCAACATAATCCCTGAAAAGTAAAAACAGAACATTACATAACGCAACAACCCTAACGATTTCAGATTTATTTAAAAATGCCACAAAATCATCTTTACCATTTACTGAATTGTAGAAGACAGCTCTGGTGCTTTTGATGCTGCTGGCACTGCCAACTGATCCTCCGACATCCCAGAGTTCAATGTAGTAGGTTTTCTCCTCTGGGGTTCCTTCCTTATAGTCTTGAACCTGTAATTGAATAGTTTTATTTTTTTTGACCCTTCGGTTATTTGAATCCTCTTAGCATCTGCAGCATTAGAGCGCTATACTTGTTTCAATCGAACATGAATGCGTTGACTCATCAGTGGTGCAAAGTAACAAAATATATTTACTCAAGTACTGTACAATACTGAGGTACTTGTACTTTAAGTCTATTACCATTTTCTGCTGCTTTATACTTCTACTCCGCTACAATTCAGAGGCAAATATTGTACAGATTCAGATTAATAATACAAAGTATAAACAAGAAATAAATTATCATTCATTATGATTTGTTATTTGAATGGCTGTTGTATGAAGTATATATATATTGATTATTATTATTTGATCTTATCCGAGTGGACAATGTGTACATTAGGAGGTCTTACCCGCACATCCACAGAACAACCAACAGTCCACGATGGATTTCCTAACACCTGATTCTGACATAGCAGATGGACCAAGGAAGACTTGCCCACCCCTGCAAAAGACCAGGCATGTGGGTGGTTTACTGACAGCTTTGATGGGATCAGTATAAACTCCTGCAGTGACTCCTTGGCACATTTTGTCCGGGAGATCGCAATATGTGCACTTTCAGTCTTGTTGTAGTATAAGGCTATAAAATTACAACAGCTGATGGCAAGGCTACAAACACGTGGTTCACCTTTACATGATAACAAGCCTCCGTTGAAGAAAAAAAAAAAATACATCAGAGCAACATATTCTTCGTTTCCATCAAAGGATATAACATGCAGAAGACCAGTACATATCTTTTAACACGTTGTTCAGTGTCAATTCTTTAATTCGGCAAATCAAATTTCAAACTTATGGCGTTGATTCGCCTTAAGTATAATAAGCGGTCTTATTACACGCAAATGCACCACTTAGGTCGGCAGCGACCAGCGTGAATGCGTCACAACAGGTGCGTTTGTTGCTTTTAAATCAAGCATCAACCTTACATGCACCTCACGTCAGATATATACAGGTTTACAGAGTCACTGCAACACACTTTTGACAAGAGTTTGAGTCCCTTAATTGAAGACTAAAAGGGTTGCTAACCGGGTGACAATTGCCCCACAATAAACAAACGTCTTTCCAAATAAGCAGACACGTTCATGTTAGAGTCGGGATTGCGAAAAATGGTACTTAACTTACCGGAATCTCCTAGAACTAATACTTTCACCCTGTCAAGAGAAGCCATTTTTCTGGTGACAGCAGCGTCCCGGAAGAAAACAGTGGGGACTCCCGGCTGCGAATATTATTTCTCTAATCTGATTGGTTACAAAACATTACACGATCAGACAGGAAGGAAAGCCATTCGTCAAGACCTACATCAATCAACACATCTGCGCGTCTATTGGCTATTTGAGTTTACAAACCCCTTGTTGCGATTGTGGTTTTGTTTCCGGGGTTGTCGTCTCAAAATAAAGCATGCTAGCTAACCTAGCAGTTAAAATATTCAGACGCGCAAATGTGCACAGTGAGTTTTAGCTGTGTTTGTTACAGGCAAAGTCAGCGTAGTATGAAATGACTTAAGGAAGCGGTGTCTTTAGCGTATTGCTGGAACATAAAGTTAAAGAGTATCGGGTAAGGCTTGCGTAACTCGGCTAACGGTTTTCACTTCAGCATACTACGTTCATGTTGGCCGTAACGTTATGTTTAGGTAACGTAAGGTAATGACTTAGTAAAGGGACTGTAGCGTTTATAGCCAACTATAGCATCCTCACAAGTAGTTACAGCCAACTTGCCGCATTGTTTACCCTTGTTCGCGTTAGCTAACGTTAAGCTAAGTTAGGTTGACACAGCCAGGTTATCTGGCCGTGTAGTCAGGTCTGGTATTATCATTACCACTTCCTATATGTTAGCACAAAGCGACGACACGTGTTGATTTAAAGGTTGTCCACCACTTGAGCAGAGGCCTTGCATGTCCCTTGTGTTGCCCTTAGGGTCATAGCAATGGCATTTGGGGTCAGAATGACCCAAAGGACAACACAGCAAGGGGTAAAGGGGAAGGAACGTCATTGCAAAACACGATCTTCTCTCCATCAGTGTATTCATACTGCTCAATATATCTTTGAATGCCCTCTAGGTTTTACCTAATCTTGCCAAAAGTTTGAGCGATTAAGGTTGCCTAACCTACTGACTTATACTAAACGAAGTCGCCGGAACTCCTCTCCTGCCTTGTTCCCCTAAAGTCCCTGCCTGCTGTTCTCAGATCTTTACACAAGAGGTCTCCTCCCTCTCTCCACAGCGGAAGATGATAGAACCAGAGCTACTGACCGAGGTCCCTGCAGCACTTAAGCGGCTGGCCAAGCAGGTCGTAAGGGGTTTCTATGGAGTGGAACATGCCTTGGCCCTGGATGTGCTCATCCGCAACCCATGTGTACGTGAGGAGGACATGCTGGAGCTGCTCAAGTTTGATCGTAAACAGCTGCGCTCGGTGCTCAACACCCTGAAGGCAGACAAGTTTGTCAAGTGCCGCATGAGAGTGGAGACGGCTCCCGATGGCAAGACCACACGGCACAACTATTACTTCATCAACTACAGGTGGTTCTTCTGTTTTTGGTTTGCACATGAACAGTGCAGATAATGGACACAGTAACACACAATAACCCCCCCCCTCCTCCTTATTAACGGGTGGTGCTTTGCTGAATGTTTGGAGGAATAAGAGGTGGGCGACACCAGGCACCCACTCATATCAGCAATGTTTGGGTGAGCTAAGCCCACAACACTTTTCAAAAATCAGACCTATGCTTGTCTGCCAAGGGATTTACAAGGACTTTAAGTTTAAATGTAATGTAAGGCATATTAGTAGGTGCCAGATGCTCTTCATTTAGAAAAGAATTGCTTCTTTTTTTTTTAATACGGAGTTTACAGATTCCTTAATATTCTTCTGTTATGAACATTGAAAATGATTTATCCTACCACAGGGCATCCGTGGGGTCTCAAAGTATTCAAAGGTATTAAATCAGTTTAGCAAAAATTAAGACTGCATTTTACGAGGTATATTTTGGAACATAGATTTAGACAGACGGCCTTAATTTAATTTGATTGAATATTGATTTAATATAATTGGAAATGTTTGTTAATATGAGTGAGTGTGTGACTATTATTACTTTTAATAAACCTTGCCTTTGGGTTAGTCACTACTTTATTCTCTTTAGTTTTGTTCCCTCCCGGCCGATCTGAATTGAGTCAAATTAAGACTCTTTTGCAAGCTCAAAATAAATGTACTGGTATTGTACTGTAAATGTAAGAAGATATGCACAACTTGTCGTGTTGAAGTCTTAAAATATGTTGAAAAGGTATGGAAGGAATTTAACGTCAGGATTCCTTCATATACCCTGTACCATATCAATATGTTGCATACTAGGCTATAAAGCTGATTTTCATTTTTAGGGTACTGGTCAACGTGGTCAAATATAAATTGGATCACATGCGACGGCGCATCGAGACGGATGAGCGAGACTCCACCAACCGTGCGTCCTTTCGGTGCCCCTGCTGCTCCTCCACCTTCACCGACCTGGAGGCCAACCAGCTGTTTGACTCCATGACAGGTAAACACTACAATTGTATAGCGCATTGGTGGTGTTGATCTGCAATATGCTTGAATTTGAGAAAATATTCTAGCAGTTTTGTGGAAATGTTAGTTCGCTATTTAAAGTAGTGTGGTTTGGTATTATTAGATGTACATCTTCAAAGGATGTCACATATTTGCACCTAAATGCAGGATACTGCATGTAGATGCAGTACTGCAGTTTACAGCAACACATTTGACCATAAAGGTGTAAGGTGACTATACACAAAATGTCAGTGCTGCCTGACACGGGGGCTGTCTGTAAAAGACAGACTGTTGTATAACACACACCGTTAAATGAGCGCACTACTGTTGTGCAGTTGTTTGTGTTAGAAAGAAAAATATTTAGAGATGAGTCAGATCACTGTGAAATGTACATTTCTTAGGTTATCTGTTGTTTTAGATACAATCGAGTGTTTCTACATTAACCGGGCTGAAAATTGTTTTTACAGGCTGAGTAATGGAGGATGTTGAAAACATAATTTGTTAATAATGTTGTTATAATTAATTGTTCACATGTTTATGAGACTATTGCATATCATTGAATTGAACTTTCTGCAAGACATCTACCCAGAATTTCTTAATATGGTACTGCTTTCACTCTCAGAAAAGTGCATCACAGGATGTGCTACATGTTATTTGCTACAAATGAATGGAAATGTAATCCATACTTTAGGGAGAGCCCTTCCTCTAAGATGCTCTAAGACACTCATTCATAAACTGTACTCATTCTTGAGTCTTTCAGAATGAGGAACCATACTTCCATCGTCTGGCAATCTAAAAGATTGATTACCGTTCACCCAGCACTGCTGCTAGGAAACGGAGAGGTTGCGCTACACTTGCGTTTATAATAAGATCTCGCTTATCTTTCCTTAAATGTCCCTTATGTCAATAGTAATTTAACAACAGGCTGAAGAGCAGTGTCTTGCTGCCCTCTCTGCTCGAAAGTGATGAGCTTGTTGTACCTCTGGCTACACCCAGAATCACAGACGAGTATGGTCAGAAATGTGCTCTGTTGAACCTATAACCACATCCAGCAGTGACTTATCTTTTCATTGGACGAATAATAGTTGATTTGATTGGATGGGAATCTGAAAACTAGGCGTGTTGTTTGTTGCAATCTTACTGAATATGAATTCAGTAATTTAATATCGATTCTTTGATTATATGTATCAGGGTATCCATGGGGTCTTGAAGTATTAAAATGTATTAAATAAGTTGAACAAAAATTAAGACCATTGAAAAGTATTAAAACGTCGAATTGGCATTTTACGAGGTGGTATTTTTTTGGAACGTGGATTCAGACAGACTGTCTAGGCCTGTATGATTTAATATCCTTTATGGCCAGTGTTGTATTTTTTATGCCAAGTGGAAATGTTTGTTAATGAAAATGTTTTGTTAATGTGAGTGTGTGAGAGAGAGTGTGAGTATGTGACTATTGTTACTTTTAATAAACCTTGCCTTTGGGTTAGTCACTACTTTATTCTCTTTTTAATTTGGGATATCTTTCAATGGAAGACTGAGTATAAAACCTCGTCTCATTTAGAGTGATAAAGTTATTTCACACTGTATTCCGTCTTTAAAAATCATAAAACACACCCTAAAGTGCCAGTTTTAAGGCTTATCAGTAAGAAGAAAGAAAAAACAAGTTTAAAGTTCTAGAGGAGAGCTGCACATTGTCTACAAATTGATTAGGCACAATATTACTTGTATAGTAATCATACTATTTATTTTACAATACAAAAGCTTACAAAGTGGACACATCCACATTTTTAGGGATGTGCCGCAAAAATTGTACCCTAAAATGCCACATAAAACTAATTGCACAATAACTCCACAATGAAGTACATTTTTATAGCCAGTATAAATGACATGATCGGGGAAAAAGTCCACATTCCGAGCTTCCTGGTACTGTTTTGGAACCGTCAGCATCTCCCCAGTGACGCATTTCAAAATCGCCTCGCCAATTCCTTCGCACTTGTCTCTTGTTTCAGCATATCTCAACTTGTATCAAATCTTGCTGTGGAGGCAGTAACCCTGCACCCTGACAGGCTGAATAAAAGAATACCTGGAACTTGCACAGTGGTAGCCTAGTGGACTTGTTGCTTTTCCAGGGCCAGCAACACTCCAGTTTGACCTCACAGGGATGGGAAGTGACATTACTGGTCTTCCGGCTCATTTTGACCCACAAAGGAGAGCCCAAAACCTTCTGGCTAGGAATTTTCACACTTTGCTCTGTGACTGTACCTTCCTGTGTTTGTAGGACACAATTTATTTTTTTTTTGTTTTTAACTCATTCCACTTGACATGTAGGTCCAAAATAGCTGGGTTTTCTTTTAGTTGTTCATCAAACATTACTACTTTTTACCATTTCTCCTAGGATCAGTTGGAGCTCTCTAAGGTTTCTTTCAGACTTGTAGGAATGCAAATATCAGAATATTTAAGGTGGAACCCAATCTTAGTTTGTGATATAGCTTTACACTCTGTCATTTTCTTGGGATGGAGGGGTACAGCTGCAGCGGTTTGCAGTGAAGATGGCTTTGCTACATGCGTGTTACTGAAAATGGTCCATTTATTATCAACAGTGTATCTGACATTGGAAAGCTTTTTGAATTTACTTCTAAAAATTAATTTGTTTCCAGTAATTTGCCTTTTTTAAAAACATATTTTTTTATATATAAATGCTGAAAAAATACCCTTATTTGGCATGGACATTGTGTGTTTCATTCTATGACATGTGTACAAAAAAGAAATATCAGCTGTACTAGCTCACTGTGTCTTTCTACACACACACACACACACACACACACACACACACACACACACACACACACACACACAGCAGACATGGGGTCATGCTGGAACAGTTCCCATGATTGAAACAGAAGTCAGCCAGAGAAGCAGATGGTCGAACATGCCCTTGTCTTACTCGTAGGAAGCAAGGTGCGTTTGTGTACCAAAGCCTATGCGAGTACGATGCAATGTTTTTGAAACTGTCACTGCAATGGAATAAATTATAATTTCAGGTAATGTTTGGGAAGACAGCCTGCAGTGTCACTAACAACAAGACAACCGCAGTAGTCAAACGGAACAGAACGTGCAGTTTCTCTAATCTTAATCTACATTGATCTGGAGGCTACTTCTGTTGTAGTCTTGGTAG
The DNA here is from genome assembly GCA_036023855.1 of Gadopsis marmoratus. Lineage (NCBI taxonomy): Eukaryota > Metazoa > Chordata > Actinopteri > Centrarchiformes > Percichthyidae > Gadopsis > Gadopsis marmoratus. The sequence goes on from JAVQJF010069348.1 coordinate 14,029, forward strand.
CTTGGCTGCCAGACTGTAAGCTCATACTGCACATCATATGCCAGTCACCCTTCAGCTAGAAACGGTGCATCAAAACTAAAGTGTTGCATGGAAATTAGTTTCAAATATAGTTTGTTGAGACCCAGTTGACTTACATGCTTGTTATACTGCGGCTAATTGTTTTGCCGGAAAATATTGTTTTTACATAGGAAGTGTAGGGGCAGAGTAGAAATCGGGTCCAATCGCAGGGAACAACCCAGCAATTGTTAGGAGGGGTGAATCTGAGTCAAAATCTGCCAAATTATCCTCTAGCGTGCAGCCAGAATAAGCCATTTAATTGGGAAAAACATGCGCACACACATTCCCAACTATGCTAATTTCAGGGAGTGTTTTTTGTAAACTTAATTTATAGCCTTGTGCTAAAAGCAAAGGTAATTCCTAATAGGGCATGTCCCAAAGTTGCGGGTACACAGTGTCTGCTTTGACCAGGTGAGTTACCCGAACATCCACTACGACTTGTTTTCAACAGTCTTTTTTTTAACCAACAGGTACATTTCGCTGCACCTTCTGCCAGACGGAAGTAGAAGAGGACGAGTCTGTCTGTCCTGACGCCAGGACACAGGTGGCACGCTTCAATGAGCAGATCGAACCCATCTACGTGCTGCTACGTGAGACCGAAGATGTTAACTTGTCCCATGACCTGCTGGAGCCTGAGCCTACTGAGATTCCTGCGCTCAAACAGAGGTCAGTTTTTGGCAAACCTAAAAGAAAAGCTCCACAGCATTATGTCAATCCTCAAGAGTCACGTGCTGGAGGAGTTTCAACAAGTGGAGTGACAACAGATGGGAGTTCTGTTAACAGCAAAAATGCCCCCAGTGACATTGACTCTAACTCATAGCTGTTTGTATCACAATGGAATTGTATTCTATTAAGCCACAGAAATTATCCACAATTTTAGCTTGAATACATTACACACTCAGTTTTTTTTTAGTCATTCATTAATTCAGCTGTTCATTGATTTAAATGTTTCTACCAGCCGTGAACGTGCTGCAGCGTCCGGACTAAACTCTGCAGGCCCGCACCGCGAATCCTGGTCTACCAAAGGCTCGTCCTACTCTGACCTGTACACCCAGAATGTGGTTATCAGCATGGAGGAGCAGGATGCCCAGCAGAAGCAGGCCAGTGAGGGCAAGGCACCCAAGGAGAGGCCTGTCTGGTTGACCCAGAGCACCGTGCAGGGTGCTTACAGCGAGCCTGACATCCTCCAGAACAGTAAGTGAACTTTTCTTGCAAAAGCCCCAGTCACTAAGCCCTAACCAGTCAAGCTTTCACACTATTCTAATGGCAAAATTTTACAGAAAAGGTAGCACAAGCGGTATGGATAATGAATTAATGAATGAATATATGTTACACCACCGTGGCTACCATAGTGTTCTTTTCCACTGGAGAAAACAAATTACAAAATCTTACTTCCAGAATTAATTTAGGCTCATATGTATGTACATGTAAAACGTAAAAGTGTTTCCTCCCACAAACCTCCCACTCTCAGATGCTGTTTTCACTGTCATTATTAATCATAAATGTTATTTCCTGTCCATGGTGAGGCTGGCTGAAAGCACTGGGTTTTTTACAAAATAGTCAGATGGTGGTCAGGATGGCCCGACACAAGCTCCAGTCCAGGCCCCCCACCTTTGACTGCCCTCCTATGAATTGAAATCCTTGTTTTCTTTGTAGTGCTCCTTCAGCAAGCTATCTTATGCTGACATTGTTTCTCCATCCAAGGGCATTCAGCAATCAGACCTGGCCAGAATCCCATTGAACTGTAATTGCTTAATTGAAATAATCAGCGGCTTGATTAGTGCATGACTGAGCAAGGATTGCTCATTAATAAAATCCATTCCTGTGGAAATTGCATGAATTATGCCTTCCAAACATCCTGTCTCTGAGCTGCGTCTCTGTGCATCTGTCTGTAATGATCTTGTTGCCCTTTGGAGCCTGGAAAAAGACATGACATCCGAAGGTGATGTGGTTTAAATAAAGTTTTGGTTCAGAAGCGGACCTGCGTTAAGTAATGCATGATAAGACTGTGAGATAGAAGCCTAAATAGCCTAAACTGTTTCTGAAATGTCCTGAAGCAGCCTAAACTTAAATTCCAGAGGAAGGTACAATAAAATAATATCAGAAATATAATAATATATTTCTAATAAGTAGCTGTTTTGTTTCCACAGGTGGAGACCTTGTACCTGGAGCCCAGGATGGAGTCGCTGGTCATGGAATTGGTCAGTTGGATGAAAATGAAGAAGTGATGCGCGCTCTGCTCATCCACGAAAAGAGGGCTGTGGCAGGAGCAGGCGGGGGTGTAGGTGGAGCGAGCGCTGCTACAAAGGGGCTCACCTCCGCCACGGCTAATGCCAGCGACTCCGAGAGCGACACCAGCGAATCGGATGACGACTCTCCCTCAGGCCCTCCCCCTGCCGCAGCTGCTCAGCATCGTCGGGCCGAGGAGGAAGAGGATGATGATGAGTTTGAGGAGGTGGGGGATGAGCCGATGGTGATGGTGGGTGGCCGGTCGTTCTCATACCGAGAGGTTAGCCAGAGGCCAGAGCTGGTGGAGAAGATGTCTGCACAGGAGAAGGAAGCCTACATTGAAATGGGACGAAACCTCTTCCAGGACATGTATTTCTGAACACATTCTCACACCTTTTTATAAATGCATACATTTCCACACACATAATGAAACGATGATGGATTGATTGGCTTTGAGTTCCCGATTGTATACATACTTCTGCTGTCTCTCACTGTCAGTGGTGATATCTAAGGAAATGTTTGTGGACGCGACTTCTCAAGCAAGAGAAGCGGGCTGCTCAAGAAGTATTTACAGTTATAAGAACATGCTTTGACAGTGTTTCTAAGTTGTCACACCTTTTAGTATTCTGTCCTAAGTATTTTTTATTGTCATTCACCAAACCAGAAGGGAGCTGGCCAGCTGCAGTTTGTGCCAATTAGTTTGAGGTTAGTCTGTTTTGTTTTCATTCCGGCTGTAGTCTGTAGTCTGTCTGTCTACACCAATCACTGTTGTTTTTTTTTTTTCAATCATGCATCTGACAGAACAGATGCACTTCAGTTTTATTCAGTTCAGCTGTTTAGACACAAGCATAGGTTTTATGCTTCAAGTCTCTTTTCTTCCGACTCATGTGTATAACTACATTGAGTGTGTATTGGACTGTGAGCTCTGCCAAAAGACATCCGAGTGCATAACAGCTCTGTGGCTGAACATGAAGCTGCTGCTGCTGCTGCTGACGTGCTGCTTTCACTAAGCTGCCAGTGTGGACAAGGTGTTCGACTGAATATTATCAGTTTTTCTGAAACAAGATCAGACTGGATCTAAAAGCTCATCTCAGGCAAATGTTGAATACAAGAGAAACAAGCAGATATGGGTGAATTGTTGGGATTTACAGTAAAACATTTGTTCTGTTCTGAGCTATCTGTAATAAAAAGATACTGCATTACAGCAATGTGCATGGATTCATAATAATGTGTACATAGAGTGATGAAAGAAAGCATTGTGTACTAGCATTTGCACAAGCAATTCAGAATCTAAAAGTAAGGGGGCACTGTGACATTTGTCTTCTCCGATAGTAGATATATTCAAGACTGACTCTAAATTGTAATTTCTACTAAATTATTCCCCAAAGCTATTAACGGGTGAACCTCGACGTTCCACACGAGGTTTGTGTGTCTGGACATGACTTCATCCTACACCACGGGCCTTTATTAGATGTGCTCAGCTAGAAAGGCAGGGTTGCCACCATTTTAAATGATCATGGATCAAGATATGAGACTTTGAATGAAATGTGTCACACAGTTAAACCATGATGAAACAAGGTCACTTATGTTTTTTTTTTCCCTTTCATTCTACTGAATTCTATTCACTTCATAAAGATGCATTTCTTTTTAGTTCTCTTTTTTTACCGTCCATGACGCATCTATTTATTCTCTACACAGTATAATGCCTCCTTGTGTCAGGAGGCCAGTCAACCCACCACATTTCTCCCTCTAATGCACAAGTTAAACTAATGTGATGCTCTCATTACAGTCTGGCACCAAATCCACTTATGGACTGTACTGCCAAAGATTTTTATACCCCTTGGGGTTTTTGCAATGTTTGTGTGTTCCAAATTAATGTTTTGCAGTGCCTTTCTTATACAACAGTAAATAAGTCCTATTTTAGTTTTAAAAATCTATGAAATGTAACAAATTACACAGATACTACCCATTGCTCTTAATGTATATCCATTAGGATCTAGTCAGACTTGTCAGTGTGTTAGTTTATTCCGTAATCAAAGATGGTGCAGCTTATTATAAAAATAGACGCCAGACGTTTTCGGGTTCAAACGCTTGAATCCATAAGAGATTTGGGGAAAATAACATGCATTTCATACTCCATGGTAATATTATCCCAGTGAGACCTTTCCTGTCGTGTCTAGTCACATCCAGGTGACAATTATTTATTGAGGCAGTCCCTATTGGGCAAACACACTCCCAGTACTCCTCCAGATGTGTTCTAGCAGGATTTAGGGTATTTTGTTATGTGGCGTTCCAAATTATGACGGATCTGATGCAACGGTAACCCACGGCACTGGGTGACCTACTCATGATGTGGGCAATTTCACCTCAAAACCAAAGTCTGACTACTGATGCCGAGACCTGGCATTTACAGAAAACAGGCCTTTTTAAATTAAGTGTTACACCTGTCATAGGGCCGATGCAGTGAAATTCCCCCCCCCTTGTTTCTTTTTGAGCAATATTTACCAGATAAAAAAGAATCATAGGCTATAACCATTTAAATCTGAATTTCCACAGGTTTTTTCCAAATTATAGTATGATGCAATGAAGAATCAAAGTAGTAAGCTATAAGTCAGCTATACTATCATTTTACTGTAAGTTGCAATATTCATTATATTGCATGATAACAAAGGTGTTCAATGCGCTTCCTGGGAGCATGAATGGGGCAATTTGAATGAAGATCTGCTCATTAGAAACACGCTCTCTTGTGTATAATGTTCACATTTTGGCCCGTGGGTTGCAGTAGATGAAAGATGAATGTCAGCCCTTCAGAGATGTGGACTTGCTGTCAGTCGTAAAAACTGTGATGTGTCTGAAGTGTTCACCATTATCACTTCAACTCTGCACTGGCACTGGGGTGTGAGTGGATGAAACCGGTTACAATATAGATAGGTACGATAGATACGATCAGTGCCTAGATCTTGAACCTGTATCCATCCACAGTGAGTATTTTTCTGAAGAGTAGGCCTATCCAGATTGGTATCTTCTTTAAGACATGTTTTTTAGATGTATAGTAAATAATGCACACTAAGACTTTCCATTACTTTCAATAACTATTAACACTGCTAGTATTATTCTACCATGAAACCCTGAGCTGAAGATCCTTGCAAGGTGGTCCGATTTCTGTCTTAGTAGATTAAAAATGTTTGTCTACCTTGCAGGGTATAATATAGATATCTACTAAATTCACATGTAAGATAATAATTTTTCTTAAAATCATTAGTAGCAACAGTCCACAGTGTATGTATGTGTGTCAAAACTCAATACATCAGGTTTGAGCCATCTATTGCTGTCTGCCACGGTGTCTTTCTTGCTATTACCACCAGGGGTGCTAAAACCAGAAATATTAAAATTGTATGCATAGTGTCTGTAATGATTAGGGTATTTTTACATATGTGTAGCTGCAGATAATTCTGGGGATAGGTTGATTTGTGCTACGCTGTATTCCTCAATGTTTTTGATAACATAATCAGATCACTGTGATTTGATTATATGTTATCAAAAACACAATGAGAAATCATATATCATTGAGGATTAACACCTAACAGCTCTACTGAGCTTTTTAGCCTCTCATAGCTCAAGTTTTGGTTTTACATTTACCGTATGGTCTCAACACTAACCCCTTGCAGGCAGCCTTTTCTAGCAAAAATGCTCTGATAAGCACGTATGCTATCTGCCCTGTGTGAAGGGCAGATGGGAAAAAGTTATTAAGTGGGTGGTGACAGAGTGGAACATCCAGCAGCTAAATACTCAAAACAAACTAATGAATAGTGTAATCATCATTTGTCAGGTGGCCTGAAATATGATTCCAATTGAATGCTAATGTTGCTCCATATCTGCTGCATAAGTAGTGTGTAATGTGTAGCAACTGCTCCGGAGGCCAGAGCTTCAGGAAGAGCGGTACTGTATGAACCCTTGCTGGTTGGCTCTTAGCTTCCTAAGCTATTGTATTCTCTTCGTCTCCCTTTGATAATATGTTGCATCTTTGGTTGGCTTTAAACCTTTGCTTATGTTACCAGCTCACTCTTGCACTGCACTTGACTGAAAAATGCAGAAAAGATTGCTTAGCTGACATTTGCTGCACCAGAAAAAGTGCTTGGTATACGTCATATACATCATTCATACATGCGACCACAGAACATCCTGTTCATCTTGCTGGAGGATTTCACTGGTGATAGGTACACCAGATCCTGTGTAATGGCTAAGAAAAAAAAATCTACCTGGGCATATTAGATTTAGGTGAAAATGTCAAGCCAAGCAGAGGAGCTTGGTGAGGTCTGACACCTCTGGGGCAGCCCTACAAGCCCATACGTTCCTTTTAAGTTAGAGGATGGACACCCGTAGGGCAGAGCCTCAAAGGTCAGGATGAAAACAGGACCTGGCCTCATTAAAACATCCCCCACCCTTCAGGACAGCTCAATTAAAAACCTAACCTCAAGCTGTGCCATTGATCTGCCAAGGCAAGACTGAGTGTAGGGAGATGGGGCTGGGTTACAGGGAGGGTGAACAGAACTCAGTAGGGAACCCATAAACCTGTAAAAAATGATGAGACCTTGAAGATCAGGTATGGCGTAGTGAGGGGTGGTGACAGATTGTTGTGTTTTAATGAGTCTAAACATGGATACTGGCGTTTGGGCCCATTGCTGTCAGCTCTCTTCTGAGGTCACCTTTGTTATTATGTTTATCCTCCCTGCCTTAATGTCTGTTGATTGGGACGCAAGTATAGATACATGCACGTGAGCTCATTTGTTTGTGAAGGAAAGAGAATAATTTAACAGAGAGGGAATTAAAGTTGACATCCAGGGAGTGAGCGGAATGTCACTGGGACAGGATTTGGAAGGGCGTGGCATATAACTGATTTGATTTTCTTTTTTTTTATTGCCTGTGCGTGTGAGTATGTGTGGGTGGAGACTCACAGAGGCAAGGTTGTAATGACTGATGCTTCACAAGGTTTTTCAGAGAAAATTACAGAAGGATTGATTGCTTGTACATGTCTCTGTCACTCTTCATCCAATACAATCTGAAGATTAACGACTTAATGATGGACCCTGTTTGTCTGTTTGCCAGTCAGTCTACAATTCTCTTCCCTCTTTGAATCCGGCAAGCTCTTAAGAAGCTAAGGCTGTTCAATCTATCCATTAATTCATCTTTATGTGTGTTGGGAGGTGTGGGCGAAGAAATGTAAAGACAGATTCAATGAGTGTTTTTTGCCTGCGAGTTGAAAATGTTCTTTCACAGTATCGACTTCTAGATACCACTTCATTAGGACACTTACAGCTGTTACAGCTGGAATGCACTGCAGCCGGCAGCGTAGAATTCAACATGGCTGAACAGCTTAAAATACTACAAAGCCTGCTGTCTGAGCTTGATCTGTGACTGGGTTGTGGCTGTTTTTTTGATCATGCATTTGACAAAATCCACCCATCCATCCATCCATCTGTTACGACCCGGTCTCGCAGTCTAGGGGAACTGATGAGATCGTAACATAAGGTTTTGGAATGTCTGGGATTCGTCGGACAATTACCCACACGGTGTTTGTAAAACAATATGAAGT
>JAVQJF010069352.1:0-23237 GCA_036023855.1 Gadopsis marmoratus
TAAATAACTAAATGCTTTTATGCATTCTCTTACATTCATTTTCTATATATGTTACAGATTCTTTATTGTGACCTACGTTTCTGTGAATTTATCCATATTTTGGTTTTCGCAGTTTTTGACCAAAAACCCGGCCCGGCGTCTGGGCTGCGTGGCATCAGAGGGCGGAGAGAACGCTGTGACCAGCCACGCCTTCTTCGCTTGCATCGATTGGGAGAAGCTGAATCGTAGAGAAATGGAGCCACCCTTCAAGCCCAGAATCGTAAGTCACGTGAATTACTTTATTGATGGCATGATAGTGTGTGTATAAATGATAATGAAGACACTCCACAGATGAGACTTAGTGTTTGACTTTGTCTTACCTTGTGGTTCTGGCTGCCTTTTGCTGAAATGTCGCTGTGGTTGAATAATTCTTTATTATTCCCCTCCAGAAAACACCAGAGGACGTCAACAACTTTGACCCAGATTTTACTCAGGAAGAGCCCACCCTCACGCCCATCGATGACCCTCTGATTTCTTCCATAAACCAGGAGGAGTTTCGTAACTTCTCCTTCACTTCGCCTGAACTGCTGGAGAGCTAAGTCTCCTCATTGATCGACCAGTCATCCTGCATTTGTCTCTCTCTATGGCTTGGTCTAAGACAGTTCCCAGCGGTATGTACAGTACGAGGCTGTCACATTCCCCAGAGACATGACGGTGCAAAGTGCTGAGGAGACAAGAACCGGGGCTGCACCTGATGAACTCCTAAGCACTCCTGTGAATCCCGAAAAAGTGGCTTGTGATGAGTTTTCAAATGACATTTATATTTGACTATGTTACGGCTTGAGTGGGACGAATGGTCTATTTGACATGTTGAATTTTATTGTACATTTGCGCTACCACTGTTGGATGACTTTGCTTCCAGTTACTTAAAATGAAAAATCACTTTTTGGAGCATAAGGCCATGGTTTGTGTTTAATTTGTGCTCCAGCACTTTCTTGATTTCTTCCTTTTTTTCTGGAGCCTGTTTTAACCAGACTGCCAAAGATTCCCAGAAACGTCGAGCTGCCAGTTAATAACTTGGAAGGACTGAGTGAGCGGATGAAGTAGCTTCTCTATGGTGTGACCATACTCTGGGGAAGAAAAAACCAAATACACACAGACCCACACACTCTGGTTTTAATTAAATGAAAAAGAATTATTTGTCTAAGTTCCTGGAGTCCGTTTACGATAATAGTTGATTTGTATTATCTATGAGTCACACTCTGCAAGAAAAAACTTGCCATCCATCTCAAGGACTCTCCATGTAATTTGATCAGCCAGGCACATTGAGGATGATGCAACATTTCATCTGAGGTGAAAGCACTGGTGATTCATGCTGGCGGTGAAATATCCGAAAGTTTTGAGATTTCGTCACACCACTGTCCTGGTATGAAGACTGGTGCTAGTATGATGTTTGGCAATTCCCAGAATCAAGTGAGTCTATGTGTCTGAAGGTTTCTCAACAGTAAACACTCAGTATGCTGCTCTCTTCTTACACACGCTCAACAAACACAGAGCCTTTGAAAGCTTCCAGGTCTGTGGGCAGACTGCATGTGTAATGAGAAGTCACGTGGGGGCATTTTCAAACATGCAAATCTGAGAAAGTTATTTAATGCTCTTCCTGTTGAACACTGTCTAAGCCAGGAGGAGGCAGACAGCGAGAGAGAACTTTAACCTTGCAGTGCAGTAACATTGGCCCAGCCATGTGGTTGGGTGCCTTGTGTCACGTGACCAAGCCAGTAGGGAAGAAACAGGAAACCACACAGTGTCAATACTGCCGCCTTTGCTAGAAACAGGAAGACACAAAGAGTTATGCTTTTATGATACAATTAGAAGCCTAAACAGTACACTACGTGCTGCTGGTAACATAAATTGAAACTGTTAAAACAACAAAGGGTAGAAAAATTAACTTTTGTTGAGAGGAATCTCGTGTGCCTCATGCTGAACCTGCACAGCCATGAACAGCCCAGACCTCAGAGAACGGAGATGGACTCTTTCTGTTAGTTTGAGGGAGGAAGTCTTCAGGCGCCACATCACATCTATTTATCTCCTCGGCCCCCTGTCCTGTGGAGGATTGTACTGCTAAATACTGTACATTGGTGGCTTTGGATACAAAAATGCCCGTGTACAATCTGAAACTGAAAACTGTGCTGCTAAGCTCTTCCTGTTGTGCTTCAATCCCTGTTAAGTATCTGATTCACTTTAAACAGCAGTTTAATTCAAGATTTCGAAGCACATTGATCTCAGGCACTTAACAGCAGCCAGCTAATCTACTTTTAAGATTTCCCTAACAAAGATGGTTGGTGTGTGCTACACAAAGAGTGGGAAATTGAATTAAATTACTTGACTTTTTGTTTACCCATTAATGTGCCCTCCATTTGGCAGCTTTCCTCAGGTGATGTCTGAATGAGAGTTAAGATTTAGGAGCCTTGTCTCAGCTTTCATTACTGAGATTTACTGATGGCTGCCAGCAGTGTGTCTGCACTGCTTGATTGAATGATTGTTTGACCCTGCTGTCCTGCCCGTGTTATTGATACTCCCAAACGTAGCAACAGATAATGAAAAAGACTCTACACAGACATCACTGATGAAATCTTCATTTTTGTCACTTTTTGTGCATAAAAACACAATAACTTTTGTGGGTTTACATACACGCTCAGCACCCCAGCCTGTAGTTGTTACATTAGATCATGGCTCTTACCCCCCCTAGGAATAAACTACAAGGATTAAGACATTGATTAAGGCATCAGATTCCAATCAGACGATGGCCATTATTACAATGCGATCCTTTTTGTTTTCAACATTTCCCTTTAAAACAGAGTTAACCGTGTTACCACACTAGACGCGTGTTACCAAACACTGTCGCACTGTTTGCTCTTACAAAGATGACTGGCAGAATATGTCAATGTTTGAGGTGACACCATGCACTCACCTTCCTGATGTGACCAATAGCACATAAAAAGGTGTGGCCAGTACTTTAGATAACTTCCAGACAATTGTAAAGTTTATCAGGATTACTAAATAGATTAAGATCATTAGCAAAGCAATTGAGTAATTTTTATAACATCTAGCACTTCCATGTTGAATACAGGCATTACCAACTCAGTCATCTCTGGTGAAGTGCAGCTACTAGCATAGTAACCAGATGCAACCAGATTTTGCCACTGATTTTCTTAGTCACTTTATGGTTTATAGGCCTAAAACTCAATTCACAAGTTAGCAAAGCTACATCAGGTCATGTATGCAAAGTCTGCAGCTCTGCCACCCTTGTGCCACCCAGCCAACAGTTCTGGGAAGTGATAACCAAAGCTTTGCTGAAATGTCACAGCCAGATGTAGTAACCAATAAGTGCTGAGTAACAGGATGAAGAATTGTTAGGCGGCATAGCAAAGAGGATTTTAATGGGGAGCGAACTTTGCTGTAATTTTGGGCGGTTGGGAAATCGTTTTCCTTCTGTTTTTTACTTTGCAGAGCAAGAGCTGAATCACAGGCAGCATGAATGACTGCCAAACACGATGCACAAGAGAGGAGCCTTGCCTGACTGGACTTAAGTCCCCAAACCAGTTAAGGAAAAGAACTAAAGCCATCTCCAAGCCAGTGAGTGTGAAGTGGATTGTAACTCAAATCCCTCATAAGCACACAGCTCGGTAAAGCCAAAATACTATTTTGTGCTGAGCGCAAAATTCTATAATGGTTTCGCTTACCTACATTCTAACAACAATTATATTTAAACACAAGGTTTTTGATAATCGTGTAGAATGTCAAACTGAAAGTGCACACTTTGCTCTAACACTGTGAAAAATGTGGGCAGCCTGTTGAAGTGAGATGAAGACATACCCAGAACATCACTTTCTCCTTTCTATGATGTGTAGCGTTCACACACAAGCAAGCACCTCACAGCGATATGCAACATTAGTGATGTCACATTAATACATCAGTAGTTAGAATCCAGTAATATACATTATTCTGAAATGTGCCATTCTGCATAATGAGTATATTTAATATTTTGATGCTCAAACTTTTGCACTTTTACTTAAGTAAGATTTTGAATGCAGGACTTTTACTTGTAACAGTATTTTTACACTTTGGTATTATTACTGAAGTAAAAGGTCCGAGTACTTCTTCCACCATTGCCTGTGACACTTGACAACACGGGGCCTTTCTCAGCAAAACGCCCAATAACTCTCAAACCTAACAAGTAAACATACAGTATGCATACACACAGAATGATGTATACTGAAGGAACATGATACGGCTATTACTGTAAAACCAAAAGAGATAGAAATGGGACTTCAATCTGTATAATAGCGTAATGTCTGCGTTGTTGTCTGAATGCTCCAAACAGCGTAACGTTCGTGAAAACCCACAGTTAATGTCTGTTTGCTCGTGAGTCCCTCCGGTTTCCTGTGCGCGCCCTCGACGGATTAAAGCATGTGACTGCGCGTCCCCGCGGAGGCAGGAGTACGACGCAACATTGTCTCGACTAGTAACCGCTCTCCAGCGTGGCGCTGCCGTCGGACAAGAGTAGAAGACGAATGGGCTGCTTTTAGCGGATAAAATCCCGATTTCCTTTACGAGATATACACAGTGAGAAGGCGTATGCAAGCCTCTTGAGGATTTACGGATACACATCAGTGAAAAATCGGGGTATTTTGGTTAATTTCTCGACGGGCCCGGATACAGCTTGATACCGATAGAGAGATTCAACTCAGGTCTTTTCGTCCTGACATGGACACAGGAATTGTACCAGAAAAGAAAAGGTAACGTCAATGCTAGCTCCGGATCAGGCTGTGTTGCTGCTGTTGTTTAAGAGCCGACTTAACAACTTTGGTCTTCTATACTACTCTTTGTGTGACATTATGGGTTTCATTTCGGTGTTAACTGCTAGTTTTAGCGTGTTGGTTCTATAAAATACGTTTGCTAGCGACGCTATTATCGTTAGCAAGCGGCTAACGTAGCTAGCTAGCTGGTGTAGGAAGAGCTATTGACATTAACCTGCTTACTAGCGTCAACTAACTTGATGCAGGTGACTTAATATTTGGTCAGATTAATTTTTATCTGTTTACCTTTTTATTAAATCCGCTGTGAAATGAAATGTTTCCCTCGCCAGCTAACGTTTTTGCGTTTTTTGTTTGTGACCGTTGTTGACACCTCCACCTCTCAGATGCAACATTGGCGTCATTTACGTTTGTTTTGTATGTGGCACATAGCTGTAAATGTTTGTCGTTAGTGGTGGTGTACTGTTTGGGTTTGATGTGACCTAGACAGTGTTCAGGATCTCGGTGCTCATGTGAGCAGTGCTGGAGAGTGGTGTACTGTTTCTGATTAAATATTAACCATTTAGTGAAGTTGGCCTTGGCTTGAATGGCTGGACTGGTAACAGTTTATGGTAAAGTTTGCTTAGAGAAGTAATCTTAATTTATATATATTGTAAACCTATGTGGAAAGTTTTGTTAAGTTGTATTTTAAAGTACTTTCAGTTTCACAAAACTTGTTTTCACTAAGGGGTTTAACTGTATTCATCAGCAAAGTGCCAAAATATCTTGCATGTGGCTTTAAGTTTGTCTGCAGGTTAATCAAGCATCATGTGGAGGTCTATCTTCTTAATCTGTGAAAGTGTCCTTCCACAGAGAACAACAATGGAAAGCTTCAATGTGGAATATACAGTCATAAAAGAGTGCTATTGTCTTATATGAAAAATTGGCATAGTATATTCTACAGAGTATGTTATTTGTTCCAAGGTTTTCCTGTACAATATTTAAACTGATTCTCATGGTAATATTAATATATAATAGAATTGGAAGGTCTGTCTAAAAGTTATCTGGTGTTTTAACAGTTAGTAATGGGAGAATAATGTCTTTGAAACATTGATGACTCCACATTGGTGCTATTTGTTCCAGAGAGTTTAAGTTCTGTCTCATTCTACATACTAAAATCCCACTGAGTATTTGCTGTTGTTGTTGTTGAGATATTTTTATGTCTGTTGGTGCCATGCGCTTGTGCCAAATTGTTTGAGTGACATTGCTTAACTAATAGTTGGCCTGTAGTTCTCAGCTTTTCATTTTTACATAATTGCCCCATTAAGGATGTGTTGTCATTGAAGGCTGCATCCAATTGCCTTGGGCTTTACTCATTCTCTGCCAATTCGAAATCTGGTACTTTGTTTAGGCCTAGGTTAAGCGTCAAAATCCTGTTTAGTTTCAATAAATATAATGTGTTCATTTTGATCTCAGGAAAAGATCAATATGTGTGGTCTGGTTTGATGCAGTTTTAAACAGTCTCTGTCAGGTGCGTTGGTATTATTTTTGTCTCATCTCTTAATCACTAGGGCTTGACGTCAATAGGTGTGGCCAAATTGTGTATAGCCATTCGCTGCCTGGCAATTTGCAGGTTGCCTTGAGACATTCAAGTACAACTGCCACTTGTGTGCAGGCTAGTTACAACTTGAAAGAGAAATGGGGTTACTTGCTGGTGCAGGGCATAGGTATGTATTGTTTGTCTGCACATTTGTCTTATTTCGTGTTTGTTTTGTGATGGAAGACAAAAATAAAGAAAAAATGCACTGAAGGCTTGCATTTATCGAGCTGCTAAATCAATGTTTTCTGTGGCTGTTCATTAGAGTAGATCGAGTGAGCATGTTGAAAGAAAGGCTTTTAGTCTGTGATGTGTATATAAATAAACAGTTTAGGCTTCCTAAGCTTTAATTGTGAGGACTGAATGATTTGAAAAGGAAGCTGATCAGGAAGGAGCTACAGAGTTGTTGTTATATTTCACATTTATCTGGGTAATGATGCATTTTATTTTATTTTTTGCTTTCTTTATTAATAAATACACCAATGTCATAATGGCTTTGATAGTGACTCATAAACATGCAAAGAAGGAAGTGCAAAAACAATACCTCCATACATCACGATGTTGAAAATATTTGCCAGTGCTGATCAGTTCCACTATATTTTACTTTACTACCACACGCTTTTTCTGCCGGATCCAAAATGTGCCCAAATAACACATTTCAGTATTACATCTTTCTCGCTTTGCACTGGACTCATGTTTCTTTTGAGTTTTGTGCCCATGGGAGATGCCACTCTCTGTCAACAAATATTGATAACTATGAAAGATTTTATGTGACCAAATTGCCACAAAGAACTGTTCAAGTCAAGCTGAAGAAAATCCGTATCTGAGCGGAACAGAAAGAACAAGGTAGTGCTGTACACCTGTCTCTCAGGCACCCGTCTTTCCCTTGTCACATGCCATTTAAGTGGAAAAACAGCGTAAAAGCTTTTCTGGCTCCGGTATACCCATCCCCTCCATAATTGCGTTTGTAGTCAAACCCAGAAGAATCTACTGCATTTATAAATGTCTGCTGTTTTAATGAATTCTTTCATATGGTGATGCAAGGTCATTTTCTCCAAGGAAGTATTTTGAACACTCCCCAATGCCCTTTTTCTTTGAACACACTGAAAGTCGAAAGTAAAATGCTCGATCCATTGGAGGCTGATTTTGTACAATCTATATCGGGTGAGTCAGATCTATCTCAGGTGGGACTGTTTGACCAAAGTTTGTACAGTTTACATAATGAAAACTAAACGGACTCAAACAAAAACTACATTCTGTTTTTATCAAGAAAATTTAAACTGAATATAAACCTAAATATATTAATGCAGTATGTACCCATGTTCACTCAGTTTCCAGTAAGCCTTTCCCTATTTAAAAAAATATATACTGTAATTCCAATACTCCATTTCCAAAATATGGTGTAATATTGTTTCATCCACTACAATATGTAAAGTATGTTGGTAATACACTAATAGCATCATATTAGGAATATAGGGGAGACCCCACCCCTACACTTCCCAACATGTCCCTTCATGTAGCTGATTATCATCTGGATTTATTTGTCTGTAAAGGATTTATTTTTAGTCTTGCCTTGATTTTCTCCCCATATTGGGTAGTAGATTAGTTGTGGTGTTTCCCCCTGAACTGTATTATATAAGACGATGTTTACTGTCCCACTAAACAGGACTGACAGATGGTGAGAACATTTCTCTAGTTGTAGCATTGGAAAGGGTGATTTTCATTGTACACTGATTTGTTTCCCGATTAATGTCCAATCCACTTGTTCACACCTGTTGCCAACTCAGTTTGTTTTGTTTACATAATAGCTCTCATTCTTATTAGAAAACAAAACAAATCTAATTAAAGCCATTGAAACCGCAATAATGGATAGATAATGAATGGATGGATGGAAACTGTGAATGTGATTGTTTGCACTGCACTGAGGCACATCGAGCAGAGGACTGCTGTGCATGCATGATCATTTGCATTAATAGTGTTACTGTATGTAACTGTGGCCTCTCTTTCTGCCTGTGTTTAACATCAATGCATGCTTAATGTGAAAGAATACGTTTTCTTCTCCCTTTTGCAAGTTTGAAAGTGGTGGTGGGTCATGGAAGTGCAGAAATTTTATTTTTTTTAGAATAAAGTATTACATGACTGAGGAGTACAAAGACGAGTCACTGTGGCAGGTTAGTGAACATTTCTATTAGCCACTGAATTTTCTTTCTTCCAACGTGGAGTCAGTGCTACATGATAGTAGAAATATGGAATATATTATGTAATCGCAATCCCTTAATTTTTAACTTTAAGAATTGCATTTTAAAAATAATATTTATTAATATAAGAAAGACCTATTAAATGACCTGAAATGCTTACCTGCCACAGCCAACATTTACCCTGTATTTGGCAAGTGCAAATTTCATTCAGATTTGCATAGAGGCAGCATGTGATTCAATAGGGTGCAGCCACCACAGAGGGACACCATTTGTATACAGGCTTGTACTATTCAATCATTTATCCTCATAGTGGGACAACAGTTTATAACAATGTGTGTGGACTTAATCTGCCGTTAATGTCACCTTACTCCATGACTGTAGGTTGGAGGTGATTTGTTATGTCACAGTAGGAGCCAAAAGTCAGATTTGAAAGAAGGGAAATGTGCTGATATAATGCAGGACTGGTTGCATAATGCTGCGATCAGCTTTCATGATGCCCAGATATTCTGGTTTTGTCCCGTGGGGTTGACATAAGATATTGTAAATATTTGTCAATGGTATTGACAAATGTGCAAACATGTAGATGAATAAATACGCTTGTAGCTGTACAGTCTGGGTTGAAACCTGTTTATATTATAGTACGCATAAACATCTTTGACAGGAGGGGGATTTTTGGTATACGCACCACTAGATTAGGACTAGATGAACAAGGAAAGATGTCCAGAAAAATTGTGGTTGGGCCATAATCCAACATGGGTAAGGTGGGTTGGATTTTTGTTTAATTCTTAGGGCTGAAAGTGGTTTCAATTGTATATTTTGTTTGTTTTCTTTACAGTGTGACCACAGCCCCCTAATGCAACTATGTATTGAGGCACATGAGCAATAGTCTGCACACAAACTCCTCACTGATGTTTTTCTCAGGCTTAAGTCAGATCTGATTTGGGGATTTCCAAGAGACAAATACCACGCTCATACTTTTTACCCAAGAGGACTAATTTGTATTTGGTGGAAAGTTTTGGTCCAAAAGGGTTTTGGTCCCTAAGCTACTCTACCCCTTTTGAAACATCTGTCTGCACCCTGCCAGGTCATTTGATACACAGTAGGCTAATTTTAGTTAACTGGTCTATTTTCTCGTTGGAGTGCCTCAGATAACAATATGGCCTTGGTCAATGATGTAAGTGCATAACAGATCTATTTCAATTAGGTGTACATTTCAAAGCCAAGGTCTTTCAAACTGCCATCCATGTTGTTGTGATTCTGCTCCAGTGTATGAGGTTATGAGGTAGTGGTTTGGGAGAGGGATTGAGGCATGAATTCAGCCGCAGTCAGCCAGGCTGACTCCATTTATAGTGACTTGCACAAGTCATTGTGTCCTTCAAAATCTGCTGTACATTGTCATTTTAAGGTCTTAAGATCTTACAGTCTGGATAAAAGCTTGATCTAAAATGGAGCTAATTCAAGCCGTAATCACTTATGAGGGATGCTTGATCCGGTACTTGGAGGTGTCACTCACTTTACGTTTGAGTGTGTTCTCTGTGTTGGTGCCAGTATTATCATTGTCCTGCCTGTAGCTCTGTTGGGCCAAGCTCGTAAATGTCATAATTATTTGTGTCGCACTGTACACTTGGCTGTGCACCGAGAGAGAGACAGGAGGCTCCATGCTCGGCCCCCCAGCCAATCACTCTGAGGGGGTGGACTAACTTTCTTTTGGTCAGCAGCCAATAAGACGGTCGCATATAGCCATGCATGTAAATGAGTTTGACAGGGGTCCAAACAGCAGCTTGCCTGCTGCAGCCTCCCCAGTGATGGGCCAGAGGCCTCCCAGAGCCTGTCCACACACTGTCGGCAAGGAGGGATGTCAGCTTTTGTGTTGTGCGTCGTGGGATCAAAAGCAGTCTGCGATCAGGATGTGGCTGACCCACCACCTGTCTTCCACAGGGTGAGCTCGGAGCGCAGGAAGGAGAAGTCGAGGGATGCAGCGCGATGCCGGCGCGGGAAGGAGTCGGAGGTGTTCTACGAGCTGGCCCAGGAGCTGCCCCTGCCCCACAGCGTCAGCTCCAGCCTGGACAAGGCGTCGATAATGAGGCTCACCATCAGCTACCTGCGCATGAGAAAACTGCTCGGCTCTGGTCAGTATCTGTAACTGTTGTACCTGTCAGTATATAGTTTAGCTTGGAGCATAATCTGATTTGTTTGTTTTTTTAAGTTCTGGACTCCCAGTGATAATTAAATTTGTGCAGTTTTCAATATCATCTTATAGGCAGCTTGAGAATGAATAGTTTTGATAAAGATGTCATATGTTAGATTTAAATTTTGTGTTTTTTTTACTGTGGTTAAATTAAAACAACACAAAGGATCTTTTGCAGGAAAGAAAAAGTGAGCACAATTTGAGATGCAGAGGAAAACTGAATGTTCTTAACAATATTAGGTGGTTAAACACAGAGTCAGCTGCTCTAAGAAATCCACAGATATAGATCTCTTTGCAGAGTTACCTGTGGTGGGTACAATGTGTCGTTTCTGTGTGTCGCAGTTTCCTGCCCCACAAGCATGTTCTGTGGACAGCAGAGGCTTTTGATGTCCTGTGCCTCATTTCCTCTTGCTTTTCTGTTTTTCCCTACTTTCCTTTATCTCTCCATCCCATCCTCCCCCTCTCTGTTATCTCCTCCAGATGAGCCAATGGCAGAGGAAGAAACAGAGCTTGATGTTCAGCTAAACAGCTCCTACCTAAAGGCTCTGGAAGGCTTTTTCATGGTGTTGTCTGAAGACGGAGATATGATCTATCTCTCCGAGAATGTCAACAAGTGCCTCGGGCTGGCACAGGTAGGTCTCATTTGACCTGCTGTGTGTCGGCATTAAAGACAACACGATTCTAAAGCAGGAGATTTTAAGCCAAGAAATTATTTTGGAAATAAATTTTTTACAAGTTTATACAACAACAAAAATGTAAAATATGGTTATTTTTAAGTTTTTGCACATACTGCTCAATAAACGGACACATACATATTAGACCTGTAATTGAAAAAATTTAGAAGTGACCATGTATTTCAAAGACAACTGTATGCTGCTGCACATACATGTGCATAGTGAAAGGACTTACGTTCTGTTCTCGCTCTTTCTGCTGCAGTTTGACCTGACTGGACACAGTGTGTATGACTTCATACATCCGTGTGACCAGGAGGAACTGAGGGAGATGCTGGTCCACAGACCAGGTGAGGGACAACAACGGTGAAGAGTGTCACATTATCAGACCTCACTAATGGACGGAGATGGACACACACACAAGCACTCTGCCAGTGCTCCAAACAGCAAGGGAGTCCAGTTCACTCCGAGTTGGCATATTCAGACAATGAAGCTGTCAGAACAACTTATCATTTTCCCACTTCAGTCCTGAGGTCAGAGTGATTAGAGCTGGCTAGTGTTTGGCTTCAGTGACCTTTCACTCAGTATTACTGGAACAGTATGCTACATCACTGGCACATTTCCTGTTTTGCTTGCACAACAGAATTTAGCCTTGCTTTGTGTCAGTGGATTGAAGTTGTTTAATTTCTTGTATAATTTCCCCGGGGGTTAAATTAAGTTTCTTTTTAAGTTAAATTGATTAAGCTAAAACTTTCCAGTGCTTCCCTCTGAAACGTGGTTCATAAAATGTTATCGATGCATGCTAATTTTTGTTTTATCTGCTAGGCATTGCGCTACAAACTGATATTATCTCAGCTGTAATGGCTGGTGACCTACCTTTATTTAACTTGCTGTAGCTGATCATAGTGCAAAACCTTTACAGCGTTCTCAGTCCGTTTTTACAGTCTTCTCTGAATGAAAATGTGAACTGTTGGCAGACGTTTAGAATAAAACAAAACTCAAATAAAAGACAATGAAATGAAGGCAGTTGTTAAACATTGAAATTACAGCATTGAAACTGGTTCGCCTTTAAAACGGTCTCTCTTCCTGCTCATCTGATTTCAGGTTCCAAAAAGGTCAAGGAGCCAAACACGGAGCGCAGCTTCTTCCTCCGAATGAAATGCACTCTTACAAGCAGGGGCCGCACCGTCAATGTCAAATCAGCTACGTGGAAGGTAGGATGTAGTGGAAACGGTGAGGAAATGTCCTCTCAAAAATGTCCAGTTCATTTTACAATAGGTAGTGTCATTATTTTACCATGTAAGCACGTCTCTCAACACTAGAGATGTTAGTGAGGTTAATCAAACTTCAGGAAACATTTAAAAAAAGCCTGGGTTAAAAAGCAGTAAATATGACATGAATGCTCCCTTGCTCCTTAAGGGTTGTAGGACATGTCACATGGTGGCCATCATGTGTAATCCCCACTCAGCCTGTAAGACGGATGTCTACATCAGCAGTAATCCAATAATCTTATGCACAGAGGAAATGGACCATCATGCTACTCGACACAAATTACACCACCAGTGTCGGTGATTGACATACATACACATAGAAGCTTAACACAATTTAATGAATTTAAAGATAATTTATTTGCAGAGCCCTTAATAACAAGTTTATCTCAATGTACCTTAATTATTGTAACTCTTAATGTGTTTTACGTGTCAAATTTCCTCTATCACATTGAAGTATATAATAATTGGAAATAATATCTGTAGGCTACATTTCATATTATTATTATATATGATAACTGAGGACATTTCACAGACCCCTGAATCTAATTTTGTCACCTAATGGACACAAGGAGATGGATTTAAGTTTGAGATGGTCACACAAAGTAATCTCATGTAACCACACAAGAATTATACAATTATTGCTGCAGCTCTAATAGCAGCTGTTTGTAAATATCTTAATACATGTATTTATTTACTTATGTCTGATTATCTGTCTGCTGCATTAGGAAAGGTTTTCCTGTCCTTGTGGTCTGAAAGGTATAATAAGTGTTGTTACCCTCCTGTTGTCTCTCTAGGTGCTCCACTGCTCTGGTCATGTCCGTGTATATGACAGCCACACTGAGCAGTCTTCCAAAGAGCAAAAGGAGCCGCCTGTCCCCTACCTGGTTTTGATCTGCGAACCCATCCAACACCCTTCCAACATTGAGGTCCCTTTGGACACCAAGACCTTTCTCAGCCGCCATACGATGGACATGAAGTTCACGTATTGTGACGAGAGGTGAGTCTGCCATCTGAGTGAATATTATATGCTTAAGAGGCTTAAAAGGTTCAAACATGAATCGGCTTCTTAAGCCAGCTGTGTAGTGCTTTTCATTGGCTGTTATTGCCAAAGTGTTCACTAGCATAGTCACACAGACCCACCTAGTGGTCAGTGTAGACACTACAGAAGCTTAGACCTCCTTATTGTGTGGGGTGGAAGGATTGATTATTATTTTATTTTTTTGTTTGCCCAGGATCACTGAGCTCATGGGTTATGATCCAGAGGACCTCTTGAATCAGTCTGTGTATGAGTACTATCATGCTTTGGACTCGGACCATCTTACCAAGACTCACCACAACTGTAAGCATGAGAACCAAGAGTGCACAGAGCTTAATTGTAAGACTGTTCTTAAATCCACAACAAATTCCAGCTGTGTTATTTTTGTCAAACCTTTATTGAAATATCTATACATTTTTTAATTTTCCCTCTTTGCTTGTAGTGTTTGCAAAGGGCCAGGTCATCACAGGCCAGTACCGTATGTTGGCCAAGAGAGGAGGCTTTGTTTGGGTGGAAACCCAAGCCACTGTCATCTACAACAACAAGAACTCACAGCCACAGTGTGTTGTCTGTGTCAACTTTGTGCTCAGGTACTATAAAGGCTCTTCAATGAGGCTGCTCTTTTTTTTTTGATTGTAAAGTATTAACCAGTCAGTTTGCATCATTTAATCTCAGGTGAGGTGAGATAGCTGAAGAACTGGCATGTACAAAATAGATGACAGACGGTGTTCTTGTGGTTATTTTCAGAGCCACTGCAAAATCCTCATTAAACTCAATCTTATTTCTGCGCACTTCTGTTACAGTGGCATCCAGGAGGAGAAACTGATCTTGTCTCTGGAGCAGATTGAGGATGTGAAGCCAGTAAAGGAGGAGGAGCAGCAGGAGGAAGTAAAGGCTGTAGTTGAAAGCAGCCAGCCTGACATGTCTCCAACCCTGCTGAAGGAGGAGGAGAAGGTCCCTGAGGTGGATGTGATCAAGCTGTTCACTCAGGTGGTAGAGACCCAGCCACTGTCTAGCCTGTATGACCAGCTGAAGGAAGAGCCTGAGGCCCTCACCCTGTTGGCTCCAGCTGCCGGAGACACAATCATATCACTGGACTTCAGCTGCCCTGGTTCGTGGCCTCGCACACACACACACACTACACAGCATAAGTCAGAGTTTATATCTTGGGTGAGAGAAAGCATTGTGACCTCCCTCTGTCATCTGGTACAGATTCAGAGATCCAGCTGCTGAAGGATGTCCCCCTCTACAATGATGTAATGCTTCCTTCCACCAGTGACAAGCTGACTCTGCCTCTTTCCCCTCTGCCGCCCAGCGAGCCTCTCCATGTCACTGCCACCAACTCTGTGGATGAAAAAGCTGGGAGCTTTGCTTCAGGCCCGGCCACTACACCAACCAGCTCCTCTGAGGTAAGATGGACTGAATTATTGTAATTTTGCAGTATGGACAACTTTTGTCCACTACTGAGAAGAGAATGACCTTTGACTGCTCTTCTTTTAAGGCTCACAGTCCGCTGGACTTTTGTTTCCCCATGGACTCCGATATGAGCTCAGATTTCAAACTAGACTTGGTGGAGAAGCTGTTTGCCATTGATACAGAGCCCAAGACCCCCTTCACCACACAGGTAATAATGCGAGGAGCTACTCTAGATGTGACTGCATTTAAATCAAGGTCATTGTTGATGTAATACAGTACAGAGTTCTGATTCATTCTACCTATTTTCTCCCCATAAGGCAATGGAAGACTTGGATCTGGAGATGTTAGCTCCCTACATCCCCATGGATGATGACTTCCAGCTGCGTGGTCTGACCCCAGAGGAGCCTCTATCTTATGGACCAGTCAAATCTCTTCAAAGTTCTCCAGTCCATGTCACAGAGAACTCCCCCAGCTATGCCAGCTCCCCATTCAGCTCACCAGGCAGCAGTACATCGTCCCCAGCACCACCTGAGACAGTAAATGCCCTTCATCTTGCCACCATCATTGCTAAGAGGTAAAGTCGGCCACGCCCTACATATTTTTGCATTCTGAAATCCCTCTTTTGGTTAGCTAATTACTGTTGCTGTGCTGCAGGACCCCACAGGTGGACAACGAAGTTTCGCTCATGACCCAGGCAGCTCAGAACACACAGCGCAAACGAAAACTGGGTGACCTAAAAGACATGATTGGACAGGTATGTCACCATTCAAACATGGTTTATAGATCCTACTTTATATATACAGATCAGAGTCAGAGTGTCTTTATTTGATTATTTTTCCCAGGGAATGCTGCCCCAGGAACAACTGGAGAAGGGCAAAAAGCTGAAGGCCTCAGAGTCAGGAACAACCAGGACCATACTTCTGCTGCCTTCAGGTGAACAAACTAGATCTGTGGTAAATATGAGACTCATGTGAACCTAAACAGCAACAGAATCATAACTCTAAAGTATCTGTTCTTTTAGATGTGGCGAGTCGTCTGCTGGGCAGCACGTCAGAGGGCACCAGCTCTCTCTTCACCCTGCCGCAGCTCACCCGTGATGACTGTGAGGTCAACGCCCCCTTACAGGGCCGTCAGTACCTGCTGCAGGGGGAGGAGCTGCTGCGCGCTCTGGACTACGTCAACTGAGTCAATGCTTAGCCTGCTCACTGCTGAACTAGACTGGACACTACAATTTCTCCCTAATATTGTCACTCCCTTTCCAAGACCCCACCCCCCCAGCCCACCTAACCGCACCCCACTGCCCCTTATTTATGTATCCGTATGAGTTTTGATTATAGTTTGGCTGCTGTTTGTGCACATCATGTGATATCTGCAGCATTCCACCGTGACAAACACCATAGCAGCATCTGGGTTTTGGTGCAAGGGATTCAGGCATCATGAGATGTCCAATTGTCATTTTTTCATTATGTTTTTTTCTCCCTTCCGGGGGAGTCTCTCAGCACACAGCGCCTCGACAGATGACCCTTTTCCCAGCAGGTCACCACAGAACCTGGCGCTACTGCCAGCAGTGTATTGTAAGCTTCAGTCGCACAATTTATATTTTCTTAAAAAGAAAAATATTACCAGCAATATATATTAAGCCTTTTTAAAGTCGTTTTAATGGGATTTGAACAATGTTATTTTTCCTCCCATACTTGTATGTTGTAGTACTCGTACCTAACAAGATGTCTTTAGTCCAGAAGTATGAACATATTGTTTAAACCATAGGTGGTTTGAATGTTATCTTCATTTAATGGCTATCAGTCTTTGAGGTTAATACATTTAATTGTGTAGCAGTACATGTCACTTTATTACTTTACTGTAAGTGTGTGTTACTGTACATATACCAGGGAAATTTTAATTTACTCCGCATGGCTTCACAACTTTGACTCTTACTCTCAAACTCTCAAAATGAAATCAGTGAGTAACCTTCATATTTTTTGTTTGCATCTCATCATGGAGGATTGGCATTTTTCTCTAACATGAAGTGAATTCATGTTTTCGGTTTTTACTGCGCGTGACAAACTCAAAACATTCTGTTAAAACAAACGGGATCTCAACATTTCATATTTTACTTGTGTGATCATTACCATCATGGTAGCATTCGTGAGTTGTCAAACTTGCTTGCTCAGTTAATGGTAGTCAGTTTAACACCATTGATCCATGCCATATTGTTGGGTCTCTCCTGCTTCTTGTTGCTGTCTAACATTAAATGGCTTTAATAAAGTACAGTGCTTCAGTTTTCATTAACTTGCAGTTTACAGACACTTGTTTTGTCACAAAATGATTTATTGCTCCGTTGCCAAGTAATAAAGCAATTCGTAGAGAAAACACTTTGTTTATTGTACTCTGAGAAACCTGGGAATAAATACTGGACTATTTAACGGTTTAAATTCTGATGGCAGGTTCATGACTATTCAAACCGTTTGAATTTGAGAGAAGACTCTTGAGTTAGGACTATCGGGACCATACTTCTGCTGCCTTCAGGTGAACAGCCATCAGCCATTTAGAGAGACTGCTTCAGAGATGTTTACAGCCAGGCAATACTGAAATAACAATTTCATCCAACCAGTCCCGATCATGTTTCACAGTTTTCTTATGTACATGAACTGAAGTTACGTAGAAGTCGTGCCATTAGTGTCACTCTGTGTACTCTGGAGTCATTTGCAGTCGAAGCAGCTGCTGTCCTCTCTGCACCACCATGGTCATTGTGTCGCTGCTGCGGACGGCCTGGTATAGCTCCTCTGAGGTGTTCACCTTCACTCCGTTAATCTCCACCACAATGTCTCCTGGTAGCATGCCAGCTCTGAAATGAGACCGTACTGCAGGTTAGCAGCAACATATACACGCTGAATTCCATTGTGTGAACCTGCACAACTTGCAGGATAAATTCCATTTATCAAACACTTGCATATTATAATACCATGTTTGAATGTCAATATTTATCTGAATCAAATGACAGTTCTAGAAATTTTACTTTGCAGAAAATATGCATTTGCATTAGTACTACCTGGCTAACTTGGATTAACAATTTACTTTAACAGCACTCATTTTTGTGATGATTGAAGATGCTATCCATTCAATGTCCAGGTTTTTTGTGATTATGGGAATGCTCTTTAGGTATCAAGTATATACAAACATATCCTGCAATGTCTGTAAAACCTGTATAGCAGCCTCATAAGTCTATCAGTAATACTACCTGTAGTAACATGTATGAGAGATGGAAGATGGAACCTTCATCACACATCTACAGTAGCTTGGTCTGCTTACCTGTTGGCCGGGGAGCCCATGATCACTCTATGAATCAGGATGCCGTGTGTCACGTCGGGAAAGGATGGGTCTCTCAACTTCAACTCTGCAATGATGCTGAAGCAAAGTGACAAATAGAAACACGTGGTTTTAGAGCTGTAACTACGCTTTGCTCTGTTTTACTGCAGGCATTTCTGATTGTGAGGCACTTACCTCTGTGTCAGCGTCAGCATCATAACGCCAATGTACCGCCGCTTCGTCTCCGACTCACCAAACCAAGAATCTTGGAAGAAGATGCACAAAAACAGGATATGTAAAAGTAATGTTTAATACGGGAACAGTTGGACGCTACATAGAATATGGAAGCCAGAAAGAGTGTGTGATGTGTAGCTTTTAATTCTTAGCCTATTCTTACACTTTTTTTTTGCAGCTTGATCAAGAAAAAGCCTCAGGCGATCGGATGGAATAGCAAAGGAGATCCCTGCAGTGACCTTCATAGTGTTTATACCGATGACTTCACCATCCTAATTAGAGGAGAGATCACACCTTCAGATCAAGGGTGTTGTGCACCAATATGTTATATAGCTGCCAAAGTCCAGTAATGTCAATCTGAGCCAATACATTCCTGCAGTTTTAGTGATTGTGATGATTTTTCCAGTTGCTAAGAAACAACATTTTAGGTGCTATACTAATCACACATCATCCCCACACATCCGGTAACTGCAGTATATTAAACATGCTGACAATCTCCTGTCCATTCAAACGTCTCGCAGAAGTCAGAGCAGGTTTCTGTGAGGTTTGAATGTGATGAGCAATGTTTAAACAGGATCTGTGACTCACCAAGTTAATCAGGGGACCTCCAGAATTTCCAAACTGCAAAACAAGTCAGTCACATGTAACATCAGGAGGCATAATATGAGACATTTCTGAGAACACAGTAAATCCTCTCCACAGACTTATTTATTTCCTGTTCCATTTAAAGCTTTTGTTCCTAACATTTAGAAATATCATTAGTCCTTAATACACGCAAAGAACACATCTTCATCTCAGGCTAACGCGAAGTTTAGAAATGGAAGTTGACGCAATTTGTGTCCTCTGCACTACTGTGGTGATTTTGTATACACATACCCTTAAATCACACTATTGCAGAATACTCACATCAATGGTCGCATCAGTCTGGATGTAATCCATGTTGGAGTTGGACAGGCCCAGCTCCTTACTGCCTCTCTGTACTGAGCTGACAATTCCTGACGTGATCGTATTCCGTAAAGAAAACGGGTTTCCCATGGCGACCACAAACTCTCCTTGTCGAACATCAGACGACTGACCAAGGGTGAGTGTGGGTAAAGGATTCTACATGGATCGGAGACAAAGAGCAGTTGAACAGTACATCCTCGCTGCTCGTAGGTCATTCATACCATCAAAAGAACAGAGCTTCCTTTTTTAGCTACGTCCTGTTTTTCTTACTGCAATGACCCGATCATGCAAGTGTCCTGCTTGATTATAAAGATGTTGGTTCAATCTTTCATTCTTCTATCACAGTGCTGCTTTTCAATGGAAAAAAGAGAAGACTTCATGGGTTTTGCTGCAGTGGGCTTTCAGAAGACTGTATGAATCGCAGCCTTGTTATTCTCATTAGGAAAACCAGGCTGTCTAGATACACATTCACAGGTCATACAGGACGTTTAATTGAGATTATTTAACTGACAACACAGAAGACAATGGTCTGATGTGTGGGAGAATCTTCACCTTGAGACTGCATGTTATACTGTATTTAAAGAGCACTTGTTGTAATCTAAAAGCTTGGTGTGTTTCCCTCCTTATTTGCTGAAGTTTGAATATGCTATTATAAATCCTCAGGCTTTATTGTTGTCAACCAGTAGCCACTCCCCTGGTTCCCTGGTTCCATGCACGTGAAATTAGTTCTCTTCACTTTTGTTTACATTTTCTCGTTCTGTCTTTTACCAGGATAATATGTTGATACGTTGCCTCTGTGCTTCCACCACTGTGATGGAAGCAACGTAAGATAAAACATAAAACATACAGCTCATTCTTTTTAAGTGATTGTTGCTCACTCTCGCAGTGATTTTGATGGTGGCGATGTCTGCCACCGGATCAACATCTTGCACAGTGGCGTTGTACACATCTCCGTTGATGAGCTTCACACGGACACCTCTCTTGTTGGCCACAACGTGAGCATTGGTGACGATGAGACCATCACTGCTGATAATGAAACCAGAGCCATTTGACACCGGGACTTCTCTTCCTGAAAATGGGTGTCTGTAAAACAGTAAGAGCCGTTAGCTTTATTCAGCCTGGGAGCAAAGTGTATTGGCTGGGTTCATCCACACAGAGAGGAAAAACCAAAAACATGATTTGAGCAACTGACAAACAGGCAGCTTCAACAAGATCACGTAAGCAAGACCCACCTCATGTGACTTGATAATGTGCTTTAGTAGAGCACACCCATAATTACAGTTCATCACAATACCAGGAACCAGTTTCCTCACAGTGAAGTGAAATTGAGGCTTTTGGGCCATGGCAATGACAAAAGACTATCTAGTAATTAATTGATTATTTGACAGCAAATTAAGTTATTCTAAAAAAAAAAAAAAAAAAAGCACAAAATACCAAACATCTCCTAATCACAACTTGACACTTAATAACTGTGTTTTTCTCCGCTATTTATGTTAAACATCGTGGATGTTTGGTTATTAATACAATGACTTTGTGAGCGCTGTCACTTATGATGGACCTTTCTCACTTTATGTTAAATGATTAACTGAAAGTGATACTAAAAACTGCTGCAAGTCTCAGTCCTACCAGACAGATGACACTAAATTCTGTGAAGAAACTTCAGCCATGTTGCCTCTGCAAATGTTTTTACCACACTTTATCACATTCTTTATGTCGAGAAGTGTTACAGGCATTGTGTCCCCATAGTATTTAGATAGGCTCATACATTTTGCTAGCTGTGATTTCAGTGTCAGTACACCTTTGAAAACGTTATATTACAGGGCCACAATTTTTAATTAACACCTTTCAGAGTTTATAACCCCAAATAATGTGGGGGTAAAACTAATCAAATTAAGCTTTGTCATATTTACTATGATGAAAACATTAGCGTTCACTGGCACCTCCAACTATCCCATATGGCACCTCTTCAGTCAACTCACCTGCCCACGATTTCAATGTACACGACAGCCGGAGTGGATTTTTCCACCACATCTGCGATAAAGTTGTATTTGTACCGGGGGCTGTCAGGCTTAAAGGGAGAAGCACACTGAGCTGATGGCAGGACGAGTTCAAGAACCCGAGAAATCGAGACTCTTCTATCTTTCGACTTTTCGTCTCTCTGACTGTCCAGAAACGCCGCCGCACCACAGAGTCCCAAACCCACCGAGACCGACGTGAGCAGAGGCGGGCTGCTGTTGTCCCCGCCGCTGTTCCTGCCCCGCTCCGCCGGCGGTCCCAGGCTTGTGTTTCCCGCTGCCCCCCCGCGGTGACATGCTACAACAGAGGACACCCGAGTGACTGTCCGCCCTGCTAGAGAGTTAAGTCCATGGCTCTGGCACCGAGAATGTCGCCTTAGTGCCGAAAGGAAACACCTCCCGAGAGGAGTTGCTGCCATGTTGCGTCACTAGAAGAGTTCAAGAGTTTTTAGGCAGCTTAGCAACTCTTGACTATTTACAGGACGAACGGTCCGTTTTGTGTTCCTTGTAACAGCCACACAAATGCCTCGTTTGAGTGTTACTAGTATGTAGGCTACACCAGACGGGACGCCAGCGACGGTCAACAATGAAACAACCTTACACCGGAAGTTTGACTTTGATGCGAGCATGCGCAGTAGCTTGCTTGTTAGGCGGTACTTTGTCATGGATTACTGCCCTCCGTTGGATAAAAAATGCAACTGCGACAACAATGTAAATATCTTGTATCAGTATCGTAAGTATGTAAGTATTACCAGCACAATGTAGCCTACTTAAAGCGTCGAAAGTAAAAGTACTCATAATGCTGGATATAATTTTATTACTGGATAATTATCAACGATGTAAGAAGAATTTTACTGTTTTAGTTGGTCGCTTCTAAATTCCACTATCTCAAGAGATACCTCAACATCTATTTTGTGTTATTCGAGGTAAGGATGGAGGAGTATTTTATTTTATATTTCGGGCATAACCTTTGTAAATTTGCTATTATGAATGCGATATTTAGTCCCAATTATTATCAAGTTAATGATACAGCAGGCCTAGTGGTTAGACGTAGTCATGGCACAGACCTGGAAACCAAATACCACATGTTCAAAACACAAAGCAAATTCATCAATAACAGGACTAATCAGACCAAATAGGATGTACATGGAGACCGTTTTAAAATAAGTGCAAATTACTTAGCGCTGAAAACGCAAACGGTAGAATTGTCATCAATGTCACTTATAAACGTCTTCACATAAAGGCCAGTGGGGTATTATTTATGTAAAAACTTGAAAGAAATGTCTTTAACTTTATTAGTTGTTGGGTATGTGTGAGATGATTCTGGTTCGACGTGTGGAAACAGAGACCCAAACGGAAACGGGTTCAACCCTGTGCGGAAGTGACGTTTTGTTTTGAAGCCACGTCACAGGTTTCCAGCCAAAGGCGGCAGTGATGAGAAATTTGAAATTGACGGGCTAGTAGCGAGCTAGCGGCTAGCTGCTAGCGTAGAGCTCGGGTACGTAAAAATCGAGTGGGGGGGGCGCGGGGGGGGGGGGGGGGGGGGGGGGGGGGGGGGGGGGGGGGGGGGGGGGGGGGGGGGGGG
>JAVQJF010069359.1:0-17859 GCA_036023855.1 Gadopsis marmoratus
TTCCTGGTTCTTGTCAATAAACGTGCCGCAGCATTTTGAATCAGCTGGAGAGTCTTAAGGGACTTATTGGTGCTGCCTGATAATAGGGAGTTACAGTAATCCAGCCTTGAGGTCACAAATGCATGAACTAATTTTATGTGTTTCTATGTTATATCTTGGTAAGTGCTATAAAGATAAATAAATATATTATTATTATCATTATTATGGCTCGGTGATCCCCATCCTTCAGAAATACAACAAAATGTGTCTTTGTTTTGAAAGATTTAAGCATATTATTTTACAATTAACTGATTCATTAAGCAAACCAATTCAGGTGCCGACTATGTGCGTTTGTAAATGTCAAAACAATCTAAAAATGTTACGGTTTCCTTAACTTTCCGTTAGCTCCTGCTGTCTTCCAGGCAAATCATTAGGGGCTTGTGTCTGTAACTATACACTGTAACTACACTTCAACATTTTCAAAATGAAAACCACAGCCAATCCAACACACCATCATTTCTGAAATAGTAAAAGCTGCCTGCGCATGAATCAAAGCTGTGTTTGAATCACTGAACAGTGTGCCACCCTGTTGTTTGGCCTGTGTGATAAGGTGCACAGTCAGTGTATTTAAATGTGTACCTGTATGCTTCTATTGAACACATCAGTCAGAGCTGTAGTGCTGTTAGCGAGGATGCAGTTCACCATGTCTCCATCAGAGGCACACATCCTGCCTGCCTCGCATAGAGATGGAAGCAGCTGCACAGGGAGAGCCAACAAAAGCATTAGTGGCACAGAGCATCATTTACACTCCCTGGCCACTTTATTAGCTACACCTATACAATCTAATGCCATCCAGAACGACAGCTCTGCCGCGTATTCTACCATGACACTTTGTTACAGCTTTATATAGGACTGCATTACATTACAACGTGTTTCTAATATTCTTTCCCCCTCATGCTATGGAAGGGGTGGGCAATATAATGCACTCAGGTTAACACCTCAGCAAACTACGACTTCAGTAATAAACATATAGCTACGTTAATACCTCTCTGACAGTGTCAGTCAAAACAGAACAATATTTCATAGGTAGAATTTATGGCTGCTCAAGTGTACCTAATAAAGTGGCAATTAAAGCGGTGATTATTTTGGCCCAAAATGACTTAATTCATGGTGGTCTTGCAAACCCATCTGAGCAGCCTGTACCTTGGAGGACTCCCTGGCACTGTGCAGCACCTCTTGTGCTGTCAGGATGTCAGCCTGGACGTCCTGGGTGTTGCAGTGGTTTACACGTTGAAGGCAGTCCTCCAACTGCTGACACATACCCTGGACCAGCTACAATGGAGGACAACCAAGACAGACAGAGCTGAAGATACAGACAGACACTGGCATGTGGGGCCAATCTAGTTTTTAAATTAACCATTAGAACTGCTTCAGTCAGAGAGCACCACCTCTTCCTGTTAATAATAAACCAATAAACACGTTATTATCACATATTACTATTCTAGCTTTGAGTGGGGGGGTTTAGTGCCGTACCCTTTTCTTTTAATCTAACATGAACACAATTCAATGGAAACAGAGTACAATTTTGGAAGGTTTTATCAAAGTCAAATTTTGACTCAGAACAAAATGAAAAATATATTGCTATTTCAACACCTTTATATTAATTAGCAGTATTTGTACAACTATTGTTGTTAGCTGACCTCCAACTACATGTGCTATATTTCCATTATACTTCTCACCTTTTGAGATTGTTGAGCTCTTAACACTTGCTGTAGTTCCACTCTGTCAGACTGCCTCTGGTTGTTTCTGTCTAAACGCAGCTGAATCTGAAACACCCACAGTAACGTTATCCATATGAATTCATTTGTGTATGTTTTCTAGTCATATTTTCCGACACACTCATAAGCTGCTAAACACAGACCTTGTGCAGGGCCTCTTTTGTTCTGTCAGGGTTGCTGCGGTAACTCTGTGTGATATCAGCCAGGGGGAGCGTTACCTGCTGCAGAGTGACGTTCCTGCACAACAAAGAACCCCACAATCAAAATTCACGTCCGTCTAAACGGGGATAATCCGCCATGCATACTGTGCTGTACACTTCACTTCAGACTTTTAGCCATGATAGAGGAATGGCAATGTTGGTCTGTCAGTCGGTT
The DNA here is from genome assembly GCA_036023855.1 of Gadopsis marmoratus. Lineage (NCBI taxonomy): Eukaryota > Metazoa > Chordata > Actinopteri > Centrarchiformes > Percichthyidae > Gadopsis > Gadopsis marmoratus. The sequence goes on from JAVQJF010069359.1 coordinate 2,133, forward strand.
GGGCCACCACTTGGGTCCAGACTGCCTTGAAATTTTGTAAAGACACTCATTGTACCCAGATGATGAATCCTAAGTACTTTGGTGATTGCCTGACTTTCACTCATCACCATGAGGTTGAGGTTTGTGGTTTTTAGTGAAATGTCTGAAAACTACCGGACACATTCATGTCACCCTCAGGATAAATTGTAATAACTTTGATGATCCTCTGTATCTAACGCATCATCAGACATCAAAGAAGGGAATATAGGAAGGTTGAATGTAGGTGGAAAGAAATCAAAACTTGTAGTTCACCAACTCCATATGAAGGAGCTAATGCTTAAACTGAACGATACTATTAAAGATGCACGAGCTGCTTACTTTTCTGGTTTGATTAATAGTAACAAGCATAATCCAAGGTTTCCATTTGGTACTATTAACAAGCTTGTAAATCCTTCTCTTTCTACACTCTCCACCTCATCTTCCAGTGACTGTGAACATTTTTTATGGTCTGTTTGATTGATGGTCTGAGGTCCAACTTTTCACCTGACTGTTCTACCAGCCGCCCCATTCAGCCCTCCTACTTTACTGTCTGAATTTTCTTCTACATACGTCCAGACCCTTTTAAATACTGTAGCTCACACCCGTCCCTCCTCCAGTACCTGATATAGTCCCCACAATATTTCTGAACTCCGTCCTTCCTTTCTCAGGTCCCAGCCTGCTCTGTATTATCATCTACTCTCTCACATCCGGGTCCATACCTGACTATTTTAAAATTGCTAGTGTTCAGCCACTTCTCAAAAGACCCTCTCTCAATCCAACTCAGTTACAGAATCATAAGCCAATCTCCAAGCTACCATTATTATCCAAAATCCTGGAAACAAATTAATTACGGACCAACGTCTGTAGTTGGTTGAGGGTCAGAACACCTTTGATAAATTCCAACCCGGCTGTCGCCATAAGCATAGTACTGAGACTGCATCACTATGAGTTACCAGCGACATTCTTATGTATGCAGACAAAGGTGAATATTCCAGTCTTATTCTACTCGATTTGACTGCTGCCTTTGATACCATCGATCACGTCATTTTACTCAATAGGTTGCATAACTGGGTTGGCATTTCTGGTGCAGCTTTAAACTGGTTCCATTCCTATTTGACTAACAGATATTTCAATGTTTGTATCACTTATCACGTATCGTCCTCAGCTCCCCTGTGGTGTGGCTGTGGTGTTCAGCTGTTTTCAAGACGTGTCATATCACTGCTACGCTGATGATATACAGATCTACTTCTCTGCAAAACCCAATAACTTGAACCAATTGTCCTCCATTCATGATCGTTTAGCAGCCACCAAAGATTGGATGTCTCTTAATTTTCTCCACATAAATCCTGAGAAGACCAAAATCTTTTAATTGGACCTGATAACTTGCTGGTCAGTTTATTGGTCCATTTAAGTCAAATCTACCACTAGGAACCTTGGTATCATCTTTGACCAGTATATGACTTTTGACCATTATGTTGCTACGCTTGTCCAGTCCTGCTTTCTTCAACAAAGACATATATCAAAAATCAGACCTCTTATCTTCTAAGGATCTTGAACTGTTAATTCATACTTTCATTTTCTCCCATTTAGATTATTGCAATTCCCTCTACATGTGCCTCAGTTAAAAGAAGCTGCTTTAAATCACTTGCAACTGGTTCAAAATGCAGCTTATTTTTTCAGTTTGATTTTTGTATGTGAAGCACTTTGTGACTGTGCTATATAAATACAGCTTTACTTACTTTGTGCCGAGCGGTATTTACTAAGATTGTTAACATCATAAACATTATACATGCTAAACATCAGCTTATTAGCATTGTCACTATGTACATATATACAGTTTGAATGGTAAAAATCCCTTCACCCACTGTGGAGATATCAATATCTAAAGTCAAGTACAATGCTTTGCCTGCATATGTGAGGGGGTAGGTTTTAAGGTAGGCTAGGTGAGCTGTAGGTGGGTGATTCCAACATATAGACCCAGAGAAACACACATTGAACATCTGACCTAAAACACATTGCCGAGAACATAAAACCCTTTGAAAGGTCTCCTTAATGTTTTGTTTTCGACCCTGGAAACATAGATACGCTCCTGTTGGCATTTAGTTATGAGCATTGCTGCGCCTAGTTACCATGTCAAAGAGCTGCTAGCTCGGCGGTAGACTCTTGGTCTTGTTCTATTTCAGATTGTAATTTACATTATGCTGTTGTTTACTATGGAGCCCCTGAAGTCACGCAAGATAAGTTTATATTTTGTGTGCACAAGATTAAAAAAAATATATATATATATTTCGTATTTATACATATTATACAATATGTATAAGTATATTTCATTCATTCTCCATACCGCTTATCCCGAAGGGTCGCGGGGGGGGGCTGGAGCCGATCCCAGAACATTGGGCAAGAGGCAGGGGAACACCCTGGACTGGTCACCAGTCAATCCCAGGGCAGACAAACAGACATTTAGGGGATCACATTCACACCACTTTCATACACCAATGGGGACGCAGTTGCCATGCTGCCTCCACCGGGTGCAGCTCGGGGTTCAGTGTCTTGCCCAGGGACACTTCGACATGTGGACAGCGGGAGCTGGGATTGAACCACTAACCCTGGGGTTAATGGACGGCCGCACTATCCCCTCAGCCACAGCCGCCTATGGCCGCCCCCGTATAAGTATATTTCAATAAATATATTTTTGCTTAGTGGTTACTGCCTTGCGAGTTTGATTCATTGTCCAGGATCTTATTAGCACTTCAAGTCCTGCAATCCTCAAATTCTGATAGTTAGCACTCACTGGGGATTTTTAAAGATGTAATGACATGATAGACTAGCATGCTAGTCAACAACTGCAAGTAGAACTAAGCTAGTGTTTTTTTAGGATGAATCAACTTTTACCTGGGCGTGACTTACAGTACACCTTAGCTAACGTGCATATGTGCATGTGTGTATGTATGACCTCTCCAAGGCATCAGCCACATCCTGGTAACCCCTGGCTGTAACATTGTTTCTGTCCCATGTTAGAGTTCTGGAAGGAAAGAGGAAGAGAGATCAGTCTGGTTGAAGATGATCACCATAGTCTGGGTGACGGTATAGTTCATGATTGACAGGTGCACCTGTAACATCAAATGACAAGAAGACTCTTGCAGACAATCAAATAATGAACGTTTAAAATAATGAAATGATGACATCTAGTGGTAAACAGTAGACCCACATCTTAAAGTAAAAAAAACAAATGGTGATAAATAATGGCTGCGTTGTAATGCTGTATTGACATACAGAAAATAAAATGCATGACGATATGTTTCAGAAACAGCTGCAACTATGATGCTTCCTCTGCTTATTAAAGGCTGGCATCACACAATAGTATACAATCAGATACTAAGAAAATTGGTAAGTGAGCCTCTAATCATTGTGTCCAACAACGTGTCCAACAACGCTAGAGTATGTGTGTGCACCTCAGCCTGGTGTTACTCATCAGGGCTTTAGCCAACATTTTGGCCCCGCTGTCACCGATGTTGTTTCCACTGATGTCCACTTCAGCCAGAGCAGAGTTGCCACCCAGAGCACTCAGCAGGATGTGCATCCCTGTCTTCAGCTTGGAGTCACGCACTGATAGAGACTGCAAGGGCTGCACGCACACACACACACACACACACATATGAATCTGTGGCATTCTATTCTATATAGAATTATTCACAGTCCACTGTGTATCGTACCTAATGCACTGTATTATATTATATGCATAATTTAGTGAAAGGTGGAGCTAATATGAATGAGAGTGGATGAGATGAAAGGATGTGTCACTCACACACTCTTCATCCTGAATGAGCTGAGCTATACGATGAAGAACATCACTGAGAGCTCTGGTAGACAGAAAGAGAACACCTCAAACCAAGAAAACAAGAAATATAACAGATAAGAAATGATGAAAGCATGGAATGAAGGAAAGAAGGATGGAAGAAATATGTCAGCAACATTTTGTTACAAATTAGGATTTGAAACATATTATTATGTTATAAAGGGAATAGGACTTGACTCAGCAGATGTGTGCTATGTTTTGGTTTAACGGACACAATGACGTCTTGGGGCCAGATGTATAAATGATGGGCATTTATTAACATCATTTAAAATGATTTACGATTTGATTTTCATTTGAGCGATAATGTTTTTTGTTAATGATCTTTGAGTTTGATCCTTAATTGTGAAGCACTTTGTGAAATGAGCTCTAAATGAATCGTTGATAATCCTTCTGACATTGAATAATGATGACGCCATGCATAACGATGGTGCATGACAACAGCTGTTCTGGTGCTGGTGATGCAACATGGTAAACTGCACGTCTTCTTTGCGTCTTCTTATCGGCGTCTCTCCCAAATGATGGGGCGGGCAGTATCAACATAGGAGTTTAAGGACCTATACACTCCCTTAAACTCCTAACTGGGAGTGGAAATGAGGTGCCCAGTTTTTTTGTGTACATGTTTTTTGTTTTTTTTTTGCATCTGGCCCATGGTCTATACCCAGACAATAAAAGAATGCTATTTACTTACATATACTTATATTAACCTTTCAAAAAGAACATTAGAATCAAATCGGTCCCTCCAAAAGTCTAACAAAACTATTTAAGATGTGGCCTAATGTTCTGTATTATTTATGTCATTTTCACACACTGAAAATGACACCACCAAAAAATGGATTCTGTCACCAAAAAAGTCACCAAAAAATGGATTCTGGTTGTAGGAACAGTGTCCTTTGCTGCCTTAGCTTTGACCGATGTATCTCTTTACAGTAATAAAATCAGATCATAATTAAAAACATAAATCATAATTGTCACCTGCAGGGTATATGCAGGAATCCTGAAGTTAAATTTCATACCCTTTAAGACTCTTTTAAGACCTTTTCAACATATTTTAAGACTGGTTATCAGCAACACACCTTAACTTACATTTACAGTACTATTAAAAAAGCGACTAACCCAAAGGCAAGGTGTAATAATAGTAACATACTCACACCCTCTCTCACATTATCAAAACATTTTCATTAATAAACATTTCTATTTGGCCTGAGAAATACAACACTGGCCATAAATTATATTAAAATCTATGTTCCAAAAAATACCTCGGAAAATGCTGATTAAGACGTTTTAATACTTTTCAAGGGTCTTAATTTTTGCTAAACTGATTTAAAAACTTTTAATACTTTAAATATTAATACTTTAAGACCCTGCAGATACCCTGCACCTGTCACAACGTCTGCCTACCATTCCAGATTGTCAGTGTTGCTTCATGCATTTTCTCCCTGCAACCTGTATTTGTGCCTGCCTGCCCCTTTTGTCCTTCCCCATTCTGGTTACTTCTGTTTGGACGTGCTACCCATGACAGTAAGCAAATGTATCATCGTTTTGACTCTGTCTGTCTGTCTGTCTGCCTCCATAGTGGTCCCGCCTATCTGCCCTTCCCCCTGGTCGTCTGTCTGAGGACTCCTCCTCTGCCGCCCTTCAGTCCCAGGCTGCCTGCTTGAGCTTTTCTGCCATGCGGATCTCCAGGCCGCCCATCTCTTAGTTTCACTCTGAAACCTGTAAGCTGGGATCTTTGCCGGAACCCTACATCCTGAAACCTATGTATCCTGTCTGCCTGCATATATTTTTAGTGCCCGTTTCCAGCCTTAGAACTTTTATTTCATCTCGTGGAAAATGGGAGCAAACACAAATGTGTGGCGTTTATATTTTTGTTCAGTAATCCATCCATGCTGATGCCAAGAGAAAACATGGCTGTAGAGTAAAAGGATCATATACAACATGGCTTAGTATTTTGTTACCCAGACCTGGACTTCATGGCAAAGTTTCTCCCCAGTGCAAGGTGTCGAAGAGAGTGGCATTGCCCGACAGACAGAACCAGAGTCACCATGTCATTCTCAAAACCTACAGGCAGACACAGGGAGAGAGGGAGCAACACAGAGCACTGAAGGTATTATGTATATATTACAATAAGACAAAAATGGAGAGAGGAAGTGAGAATGGGTGGTGGGCAGGTGCACAGCAAACAGTTATTCCAGACAATAAAGGTCTTGTGCCATGAAAAGCACAGCACATGTGTTCTGACTCTTCAAATAGTCATTAACTGTCATTAATCATTAGTCATTAATGAATTCCTTCCACTTCCTGGTGTAAATAACATCAGGTCTTTAACACACAAACAATAAAGTTAATTTATCAAATGTAGCCTCTCCATTTTGTTCCTATAGACATGTATTTCATATTGTGGGGGGACGCTGCCCAGATACTATGTATGGAGAGTTACTGTAGCTATTAAGAGTCCATTTACATTTTACATGAAGTCTTTCTCTATTATACATACATGTGTGTGTGGTTTTTCATACCATTGTCAGACATATCCAGGCTTCTGATAGCTGTAGCTTCGGAGATGTGCTCCTGTATTACCTGGGCCCCTGCTGAACGGAGCTACACACACACACACACACAATCATTTGTTTGCTGTGGCTTCTGCTACTCATCACAAAAGGTGTGTTTTTTTGCATTTGTGTGCGTACTATACCTCACAGCTGCTCAGGTCCAGCTCTAGTCCAAAGAGACGAGTGTTGGTTGCCAGGCCCTGTAGTAATAACCTGGTTGCAAAACAAATCTATGAGATATCCAAGTCTATGCAGGCTTTAGCAGAGCTGCTTTGGTCACCCTTTACACAGACCAACGACCCACAGTTGATCGGGTGCTGCTGAAATGAATGGAATGTGTGTTGTGTGTGAGATAATAGTACTGAATGTAAGAAATACTTACAATGGACATTCATTGGCTGAAAGGGAAGTATGTTTTGTAAACCATATGTTTGCATGATTGACAAGTGTCAGACTATCAGTGTCAAGGCTGCTGCATGTTTCCCCCCCTCAGCTCCACTCTGTCTTCCGGCACTTTGCACAACTTGTTCTGGCTCCAGTAACTGGCGTGATGGAAATGTTATCTTTGATCCTTAAGCATTATGTTTGACTGAATATGTTTTTAGTTTGTTAACCTTGTGATGTCTAAATGTATGAACAATGTTTTTACTCACAGCTCACCATATCGGTTTTGCTCAGTTCCGGGAGATAAATGACAGAATGATTTAACTGTACCATAACCTATACTGCTTACACAGTATCCCTCCCTCCCTTTTCTCCTTGCCCTCTCTCCCTTCCTCTTTTCCTTCATAAAAGATCAGTGAGTATCAGATGGTCAACAAGTCTGTGTCTATGGTAGTAATTCAGAGGAGCATTACTGGAGACCCTCCGGAGAATTTGCCCATGCTTTGTACCTTCATGTTAGAGCTGCAACAATTAGTTGATTAATCAATTAGTGAATGGAAAGAAAACGAATTGCCAACTATTTATTTCAAGCAGAAATGCCAACCATTTTCTGCTTCCAGCTCCTTTCTGACAGTAAATGAGGCGTCTTTGGGTTTTGGACTGCTGGTCGGAAAAAAGAAGCTGGGAAACTGTGATAATCATAGACTAAATGATTAATCGTGAAAATAATCAGCAGATTAATTGATCATGAAAATAATGGTTAGTTGCAGTTACATAACATTAACCTCTAATGTAGCCACTGTGCCAGATATCTTTAAAACTGCTGGCTAACATATAGCTCCCACAAGCTGTCATGTTGCTCTTCTGCTGTCTAATGTCATTAAGCACATTTATATATTATTTATACACGTAGATAGCTGACTGCATCGGGCTTGTGAGATGTGCCTCTGCTGTCGGCATATTGCTGCAAGGTTCTGGCCAGTTCAAATAGTAGAAAATGCCAGACTTTTGTCGTAGTAGTATTAGTAGTAGTATTAAACTAACTGTTTAAAAGTGTTTGTTTACAGCTGTTTCCTGGGTCTAACGTGACACACAGGAAGTAATGTGCCTGAATTGTACAAACAAAAGTGCCTTACCTAACTGTTACGCTGCAACTCTGCATAGCCCTGCTGACACGCTGCTGTAAACGTGAGCCTTAAAATGTAAATATACTAAATATTTCACAATATTTTTAATTAAAAACACAATTGCTAAATTTCGATTTGTTTCCAAAATTGTAAACAAAGTGATATCATGGAGACCATTTTACAGCACAGTAACAAAAGTGAATATACTCGGTACCTAATTAACTATTAACGTACGGTGAGTAGTATAGTAAGTATGATATCATCATTATTAAAGAAATAATTTATGTTTGACAAAGCAAACTTCATCATCCATTTTGCTGTCAAAAATAATGTTGACTTTTTATTTAATGTAATTTTTAGATTATTACAAGGAAAGAAAAAGTCCTTTGGGGAAAATATCAGAAATGCTCCTTTTGTTCTCAGCGGCCTGAGGAGCCTGCCTGGACGCTGCAGCCTCGAGCTTCAAACGGTGTTCGATAAAGGGCATTAAAAACATACATATTGAATAAACGACAACATTAGATCATTTTTCCAAAAACCTCCCATCCTTATCTAAACTTATGAAGCGAGTCGCATGACGTACAGTTGAGAAAGGCACCTGCTCCAAGGCTGGATTTTTAGTTATTAGAATTTTGAATAAGGTGCTATTTCTGGAAATACAGAACAGAGTTGATTCTCTTTTGGCTTCTGCCTTTTTTCCTCAAATGAGAACACAGGGCAGGTGACTTACAGAGCAGATACAGTATGCATGCAGTAGCAAAGAAAAAACTTAGCTCCAAAGCTTCATATGCATCTCAGCTTGTAGGTGGAGATAAGATTATTTGGTCACACTATAATTCCTATCCCCAAGAATGAACTTTAACGTAAAAACGCAACTTAAAGAACATCGTGTTAGTGCATTTGCTGGGAGTAAACACACCTGAGAGCTTGTGGAGGTAGTTTGGTTGCAGATAGGCCGACATATTTTAGCTCACAGCTCTGACTGAAGAACTCTCGAATGCTCCTGGTCACCTTCTGCACCTTTCTACACACACACACACACACACACACACACACACACACAGAGTCATGGGCTGTGTTTTATTTTAGTGGAATTTTACCAACTACACTATAAAATTGCACGCGAGTGTATTATAGCATCTGCCTCCATCAGCTGATTCATCGACATGTCTACTGATGTCAGCCTGCTATTGCAAGCCTACCACGAGCTCCTCAGTATGTTCCTGCCCCTGCCTTTGTCATTGTGGACCTTTTGATGTGTCACGGCAAGAAAAGCACCAGTGTATCCAAGGAGACTTATAAATACAGTGTAAAAACTAGTGTAGATGGTACTCTAGATAATAATGTAGATAATTCTTAGGATGGCTGAAGTATTGTGATGCTACATGATCCATGATAGTTAAATGTATGTACAGAAGTCTATTAGTGCAACAGTACTGAATTCTATGTCTCTCAATGATGCAGAGAAGATGTCAGGTCAGGTCTTACATCTCAAAAGCCAATAAAGTGAAGACCACTGACATTACTGAAGCGGAACAGTGGAGCTGACCTGTGGCTGAAAGAATTCCTGGCCAGGTTCAGGTGCATCAGTTTGTAACAACATCCAACAGACAGGGACACAAATAACTGTGAGAGACAAGAGAACAGGTGTTATGCACAGAATAACAAGCACTGACGTTCTATACTCAGTTAATAACAGTGGCTTAGCACAAAAAATCAGGACCCATGTCCTCTGTGGACTTCCTTTCCCTTTTAAAACATCCATAGTCATGCCTTTATAAAACAACTAAATACATGCAGTATACTTCTTCTATATATTCTCAGTATACTGTAAGTCACTGTGTGAACCTTTGACTATGAGGTTTTACTTTATAGAACATTATTTTCATCATAGTTCGGTCTTTGAGAATAGATTATTGTATTTTATAATAAAGCGAAAGCAAATAAGACATTAATCGACTGATGCTTTGTTTCCCCGATGAAGGTGAATTAGATGAAGTGCTAGCCCCGTCTGTTACAACATAGCAGTATAATAAAACTTTCTAGACTTAAAATCACAGTCTGAATATATACAAAAATGTAGCCCAAATATTAAAACTGAACACACCGGATTACTCTCAAACTCACTGTTTGGTCTTAATGCACGGATAATACTTTATATATATATATCTATATATATAATTCCCCCCTCGCCCCTTCAGGCGGTCTATTCCTCCTTCAAGCTCAGGTCATCTACCAGAGGCCTGGGAGCTTGAGGGTCCTGCACAGTATCTTAGCTGTTCCTAGGACTGCACTCTTCTGGACATAGATCTCGGATGTTGTTCCTGGAGTCTGTTGGAGCCACATCTTCTCTAGCTCTTCTTTCAGCCCTTGGTATTTCTCGAGCTTCTCGTGTTCCTTCTTCCTGATGTTGCTGTCATTTGGGATTGCTACATCTATCACTGCTGCCTTCTTCTGCTGTTTGTTCACCATCACCAGTTTGTCCGTCTGTATCTGGAAGTCAAGATCTTAGCTTGGTCCTTCTCAACCACCTTCATAGGTGTTTCCCATTGTGACCGTGGGACTCCCAGCCCATACTCGACACAGATGTTCCTGTATACTCTGCCAGCCACTTGGTTATGGCGTTCCATGTATGCCCTGCCTGCTAGCATCTTACACCCCACCATTATGTGCTGGATTGTCTCAGGGGCACCTTTGCACAGTCTGCACCTGGGGTCCTGCCTGGTGTGGTCGATCCAGGCCTCTGTTGATTTTGTGCTCAGAGCCTGTTCCTGTGCTGCCATGATTAGTGCCTCTGTGCTGTCTTTCAGTCCAGCTTTTTCCAGCCACTGGTAGGATTTCTCGATATCAGCCACTTCTTCTATATGCTGGTGGTACGTGCCGTGCAGGGGTTTGTCCTTCCATGATGAGTCCACCTTCGCCTCTTCCTCAGTGGGCTTCTGCTGCCTGAGGTATTCACTAAGCAGCTTATCACTTGGGGCCATCGTCCTGATGTACTCATGAATTTTTGTTGATTCATCCTGGATAGTGGCTCACTAGCCCTCTGCCTCCTTCCTTACGCTTAGTGTCCAGTCTCAGGGTGCTGGACTTGGGGTGAAATCCTCCATGTATCGTGAGGAGCTTCCTGGTCTTTATATCAGTGGCCTCTATCTCCTCCTTTGGAGAGCTTATTATGCCAGCGGCGTACCTGATGATGGGCAGGGCGTAGGTGTTGATAGCTCGGACCTTGATCTTCCAATTCAGCTCACTTCTCAGGATTTGCCTTACTCTCTGGAGGTATTTGGCTGTGGCTGACTTTCTTGCGGCCTCTTCATGGTTCCCATTTGCTTGTGAGATTCCAAGGAACTTGGACTTGTTGCTGTCCGCAACATCAGCTATGTCGCCTTCTGCTAGTCTAATCCTTTCAGTTCTGACTACCTTCCCTCTCTTGGATACCATTCAACCACACTTATCTAATCCGAATGACATTCCGATGCCGTTGCTGTAGATCCTGGTGGTGTGGATCTGTGAGTGGATGTCTTGCTCACTCCTGGAATACAGCTTGATGTCATTCATATAGAGGAGGTGGCTGATGGGTGCTGCATTCCGTAGCCAGTATCCGTAGCCAGTCTTGGTGATAATCTGGCTGAGAGGGTTCAGACCTATGCAGAACAGCAGCGAGGACAGAGCATCTCCTTGGTATATGCTGCGCTTGGTGGTCACTTGTGCAATTGGCTTGAAGTTGGCCTCCAGGTTCGACTTCCACAGCGCCATCGAGTTCTTGATGAAGGCTCTTAGACTGATGTTGATGTTGTACAGTTCCAAGCATCCCAGGATCCATGTGTGAGGCATCGAGTCGTAAGCTTTCTTGCAGTCAAGCCAGGCCATGCACAAATTGGTCTGACTGGTCTTACAGTCTCGAGTGACTGCTTTATCTGCCAGCAGCTGGTGTTCTTACCAATTCCTTTTTGGGGCCTGCTCATGTATTGTATTGTCATGCGCCTAGTCATCTTAGCCGCTATGATATTTTTGTTCAATTTCCAGGCACAGTGGGGGTTAGCAGATATGATAAATAAACAAACAGTAATAATTTATTAACAATGAAATGTTTTATTTTCCAAAGGCAAGACCTTTTGAGATACCTCCCCATATTTGGGCCCTGGGTACTTAGTTCCGCTGATCCTCTCACTACTGTGCCTCTGATTAATAAATAATAAGATGAGACTGGATGAAATTGTGAATCAATTGTTAAATTTTAAATCTGACATTGAATGCACCAGTACTTATTTGAACCATTTGTCACATCATCTTGCCAAATTATGCCGCATAAAAAGAAAATGTGCTTCTGTTCTAACTCCTCTCCTTATCTTCAGATAACACACGAGACTTCTCTTTCACTGTTTCGGCCCAGACTTTTCTACACTTGAATGGTTTGTAGAGCTCAGACAGTATCAAAGGCTAACTGCACCTGTAACCTGCATATGTCTAAGATACAACATGTAAATAAGACAGCTTTGGAGTTATATTTCTATTTATTGTGTGACTGTGTTTTCTGCTAAGCTAGGCTAACCACGTCCTGGATCTGTCTCTGTACTCGGACGCACAAAGAGGAAAATCATATCTCCTCTGGCAGCAAGCTGATTTTACTAAATACAACATTTGCATAAATGATCTCTCACTGACCGTGTCCAGAGGGCAGTTGGTATCACTGAGGTCCAGATGAGACAAAGAGTTAGTACTGGACAAGAACTTGAAGAGAAACTGCAAGACACACACACACACACACACACGCACACACATAATGTATATGCATACTGTGTAGTATATGTTTACGATGTGTATGCATGGTTTGCTGCAGACTTAGTTATTTTCACAAACCAATGTTAACTGGGTTATGCAGAAGGTCCCTCCCTGCACATATACTCATGAGTTAAACAATGCTTGACTGTCCCTGTTTAATATTGCACATATTTATTACAATTGTCTATAGTGATATCTGCTGTTTTAAGTACATACATTATTGGGTGGTTAGGCAACCACAAAAATCTAAACATGTACATACATATCCAGAAGTGACTTCAATTGAAGCAATAAAATCTTTTTAGTTGTCAGGACTCCAAATGTGCAAAAACACATTACATAAAAACAAAAAACAAATTGTAGTTTGTGAAGTACTCTGGACTGAAGTTCAGTGTGTTGAATAGTCAGCTCTACAGTGTAGTCTGCGCTTGAGTTAACGTACTGCTGCCTGTATCTCAACAAGACGGGACAAAGTCTTTATTTGAAATGAGACATTATTTGGACATCCACGTTATCATTAGTCTGCTCTTACACCGATCACCTGTGCAGAATATGGCCTCTCATGGTGGGTGTTTTGTTTTTAATTAGCATTTCATTGTCTCTCTTTCAATCTTTAACCCAGTGTGTTGAACAGCTCTACAGTGTAGTCTGCGCTTGAGTTGACATACCATCCTACATGGATATCTCCCGAAGCCCTGAAAAACAGCTCCACTTTTGGATATGTATGTACAGTATGTGTATTGTATGTACTCTTTGTATGCAAAATTATCTTTCTTCAATCCACATCTGATATAAAACACACACACACACACAGCGCAGCGTGTACCGTGGCCTCTTGGGTACCCAGGCTGCCAGGGTTAGCAGACAGGTCGAGGTGGGTCAGAGATGCCGAGAACAGCTGAGTGGAGGATAACACCTGACTCAGAGAGCCAAGACCTGGCAACAGAGAGATCAGACCGTGCAAAAAATGGTGATCGGGTTGATGGAGGAGGATAATTGGATAATTGGTTTGAACTGACATTGATGGTTGTAGGCTGCACATCCCCAAAAACCACAGCCCTGTCTGTGCTTGTTCATTCTGAGAAGGAACTCTCTACATATCCTCCACCTCCATCTCCATACCACTCTTCCTCCTGGTTTATTAAACTACAATACGTTACAGACCAAAGTGGGCGTGTAGTAAAATGTGTGTGTGTGTGTGTTTGAGTGTGTACCTCTGGCAGTCATTGATACCCTGGACAGAGAGAGGTGCTTCAGTCCTTCAGCTAGATTCCCCAACTCCTGACTGAGAGCTATAACACCTAGGAACGTAAACGCAACACACACATAACATGTCTACAACCCAGCATGCGCACTGATTTAAACAAACATGTTGGCTGTGCTAAAGTCCACCCTTCACGCACAAGAAATATGAAATTGTTAATGTTCACTCAAAATGAAGAGCCCATATGAACACAGTGGCCATTGCTTGTTGTAGCACGTGTACCTATAGACCCTATTCACTGGTGAACTCAAAGCAACTTACTACGATACAGTCTCTGACTTTTGTTTGATATCTTGTCGTTGCACATTTCACATCCGTCGTTAGCTTAGTTAGCATGAATTAGCTCAGAGGGCTCACTTGGCTTGTTTACTATATTACATGAACGTTGCTGTCGCCCTGAACGTTCCGTTCAAAAATCTGGTGACTCAATAAAGCATTACTTGACAGTCTATATAAAAAAAAAGGAATATTCGTATTGAACAGCCAAATTCAATTAGACTGACAAAATTCTGAATCGTTACAGCCCTGCTACTAACCTAACCTAACATCATCTAGTAGCCATACCTTGCCTGGGTTAAGGTTACCTGCAATATAGCTAACTATATATCTGCCTTTAAACTTGTAATGTGAGCATTATTTAAAAAAATGCTAATGTTAATTAATATAATGGTAATATAGCCATGCTCCCACTAGGAGTAGCCGGTTTTATGCTCCCATCTCTGGCTTTTTGTGTGTGTGAATTCTTCCACCGTACAACATGAGCAGTGCAAGCCGCTGTGTATGTTGATATGGTCTTTGCTAGTTCTAGATGACACTGATCTGAGGTGGTCTTTTCCAAAGTAGAAGTTCCCAAAGATCTACTGCCCTTTCTCTTCAGCTGCAGGTGTGACAACCTTCCCCCTGCTGACTCCTGCTTCACAACCAAGTAAAGATGTTAACCAAACGTTCCTGTCCCCAGTATATTACAGGGATGGATCAAACCTCTAACTTCTAAACTATCTGTATGGTTAGTTACTACTATATACAGCTCTGGAAAAAATTAAGAGACCACTCCAAATTATCCAAAGTTAATTTTACTCAAACACATACCTATAAGTAGTAAAACCAGAGAACTGATCCATTTTTTCCAGAGCTGTATATATATACAGTTTATTTGGTCATTTGGGTGGACTGACCCTAAGCTGCATGGTAGGCTCAAGAAGATGGCCACCCATTTCACTAACTGACAAAACTTCACAGAGGAAGGTAAACAGTAAAATTGGCCACTTGGCTCAAGACAGAACACGGCTAAGAGCAACTGTTCTATTGTAAAACTGTGCTTATACAAACTGGATGTGATATATATTTTTAAAAAAAACACCTTTGTCTTCGATTGGGTTTCCTGAGAGGTTGATGGATTGCAGGGTGGAGGAGGTATGCTCCCGCAAGGCAGCAGCCATGTTGATTGCAAAGTCCCTGCAGCAGAAAAACAAGGTTACATCTCACACAGGCGTGTCCAGAGGGGGGCCTTGGGTGGCACGGGCCACCCTTGGAATCTGATTGGCCACCCCAGGTGCCACCCCGCCATCCGAAACTATGATTGGCTTACGGCCTAGTCAGAAGCGGGACCTCGTTTGGACAGAGACCCGAAATTTCTTTCTGGTCTTGACATCTGAGATCCCGGCGCTACTTGTTGCTGAAAACTTAGTATAATTTCTGATCCATCTGCTACTGTGGTTAAAAACGTTTTAGCTGTGTAACGTTAGTAAGC
>JAVQJF010069363.1:0-14307 GCA_036023855.1 Gadopsis marmoratus
CACACTCACTAACTGGCATGAACACACATGCCCGCGTGCACACACACACACACACACACACACACACACACACACACACACACACACACACACACACACACGCACACACACACACACACCCCCACAGGCACACATATGCACACACAGAGCTGCAGACATGAGTTATTACTGAAGAGATAGACCCAAAGTCTCCCAGCACAGCAGTAGTAATGAGACAGTGTTAACCACAGTTGCACTGAGCTGGTAAATGGTAGCCTTCTCTCCGGGACTAAGCGCCGATCTGAATCCCTTGTCGTAATGCACTGGTCACCCTAATCCTAACCTTATTAAAAGTGAGCCTCTAACCAAAAAGGAGCCACATCTTTAGACTCGATACAGCTGGCCCGAGTCCAGTCTGTTAGTGAGGGGGTGACCTTCACTTGACGTAATCCTGGAGCCACCTTTTTACCCCCATAGGCCTTATGATCACAGAGCTGCAGTCATTTCACAGTTTGCGTTTCTGATGAATCTGATAACATATATTAAGAAATAAAAAGAACAAATTGATCTCTAAGAAAAGTGCAGTTTGCAAGAATCCCGAAATAGTAAGATTGGCTGTATCTGAGATTTCTTTTTTGTTGGTTAGGGATAATTTCCATATTCATACACTATTGCAGTGCAATGTGATGCCCTGCAATACAGAGAGCAGTGCTCCGTATCATATTGCACGTGGCAGCAGGAAAGACTTTGACCGTAACATGAAGTATTGAGACATTTTCTGTCAGCATTACATTTACGCTCTTTAAACTACACGCTGATTTCCACATGGCATATGTGTGGTGATGACGTTTTGTATTTGACATCTTTATTGAAAAGCTGTAGTTTCTCTGACATCAAGGCCACCGTGGACCTCGAGTCCCACATAATGCAGCTCTACTTGCATGTAAAACTGATTTTGATCAGTAAAAGATAATCATGAAATTGAATAATTGCAGTCTCAAACACACTGTCATGCTGTTGGACTGGTGGAGTGGGCCTTTTCCTTGGCACTGTTGTGGTTCATATATATCTACAAAGAGATATCGCTGCATGTATACAGGTCTGTCCCTCCCATGGATGGAAAGTGTGACATTCAAATTAATGACACTTTCCAACTTTAATATGATCCAAACGATCGCAGACATTATGATGCATAACAGTACGTCTGTGCCTTGTGATGCACAAGGTAAGGTTCCTTTTGAAACAGAAATATCATTATATGAAGAGTAGAGAAAATGGCAGACTACTGCTGTACTGCTGAATGTACTTGTGAAGCAACTAACACATTTATTTGCTGATTTGTATCAAATTAGGCCTTTTAGAGTATGACACTATACCAGACAGAAATATTACTTGAACATCTTCCAGCGCTTTCATCCCTTTCCAGCTTGATTAGAAAAAATGAATAGCGTGATGCCTGAAGTCTCAGCAGTTCTCGTGGTATCCAGTGGGTACTTGCCATTCAAAGGAGACCACATTTGATAGAAGCGATAACAGGAAAGAGAAAGGTAGGAGTAACAAAGCACAAGCAGACAAAGACAGCAGAAAGTGCCCCATGTGAAGGTGATGGGTTGTTTTGAGATGTTATGTGAGTATATCTTGTGCCTGTGGCTCGGCTCGCAAGAGTGACATTTTACTGGCCACTTCTGTGCCAATGCTCTCTTAAAGCCTCGCTGTGATACGATGAGATGAGACAGGGACACAAGGGTAACAGCACAACATTTTGTGTGTGTGTGTGTGTGTGTGTGTGTGTGTGTGTGTGTGTGTGTATCATAAATGGTTTGAGGGTGAGGAGGATGAGCGAATTAGAGGGATGTGGGGGTAACGGGATGGATGGCGGAGAACAGAGGAATTCCTGTGTCACATCTGCTCCTCCACCATATACAGGAATTTGGAGCAGAGACAGATTAACCCGGAGAATTTGAAAAACCAAAATAATAATAATAATAATAATAATAAATGAAAGGCGGTTCAGCGGGGGGGGGAAATAACCGAGCCAAAAAAAGAACAGCAGCCGTGCATGAGATATTCAGGAAATGAGCCTTGACACAGCTTCAATCTTGTGCTCAAACACATAAACTCACACTCACACACTATTTCACAAATGTGAATAGTGTACAAAAGCACGAGATTCAACCATTTACTATTGTAAACACAATCACAGAGATAAACAGTAACAATGAAGAGGTGATGGTTTATAAGGTCCATTTCATCCTGCTCTTTGAGAAGCACCTCAACTATTGCAATAAAAATGGTTGGTTCGCGTATTTTTTATTTTTTTTTTACCTTTTCTATTTCTTTATCTCTCTCCTCCCACTTCTCCCTCTCTCTCCTCTTCCTATCTGGTTGTTCCACTGCTCTCTTACCCTCAACATCTAACTCTCCAGCGTCACCCGAGGTTTTCATCTTGGCGGGGTGCTTCCTTTATGAGACCACTCCAATTGGCAGACAAGCGCCCTTGTCAGACACCATTCATTGCACTTGCATAGATATGAAAAGTGTTTTAACAAGCACCACTGAGTTTTGCGGCGCAGTTGAAACCGCATACCAATGCCAATGCAGATCCTGTGACCAAATTAAAGAGGGAGCGAAGTTTGGAGACAGTTATGTTGATGTCCTTGTCAGAGTTTCACCGCAGCAGCCCCAAGGTAGTGAGTAAGGAAAGTTTGCTTCGCTGATATCCGTGGAGAATTTGGACTTAGAAATGCAGCAGTGAAGTTAACTGAACTGGATACTGGATGATATTTCCTGAATTTGATTTTCTTGCACTAAATTTGGTTAAAATATATTTCCACTTAATCTCGGCTGTCGCGACAATCCCATTTGGTATTCAGATACTAAAAGCACATACTGTTTCATTGGGTGTGTTCATTGTATGTTCTGATTTCCCTTCTACGAAAGCTGCATAGGTTGCTGTCTGGAAACCGTTCTGTAGGCCCGAGCAAGAGAGCGAGGCACGGTGGCCATTTATCCATGAGATGAATGGCTGTTAGATGTGACGTCTTGACAGAAACAACCAGTGGGAGTGGATGACTTGCCCATGTAAATGAATTATGCTGTGATGTCACTGGGCCTGGGAGAAAGTAAAATAAAAGAAGACATATGCACTTAAAAATTAGATGGAGGGACGATTGTGTCCCAAGAAAATGGATGCAAATTCACCTGTTTAGGAATATTTTGGTGTTTCATTTGATGAAAAGTGTAAAACTGTGGATGTAAAAGAACCACAACATGGAGGGGAATTTCTCTCCCAGCTTGCCCAGTTAAATTGATTACTTCTATTTTCCACCCGGTCCTTTTCCTTTTGTTGCTATAAATCCTGATAATGTCCCTTTTGTGCCCGATCCAAAGTTTTTCTCACACCGACTGTGACAAATCTGCAGCGCAAAAAACCTGTGAGGCTCTTGATTGCACTTGTAAATTTGACAATTTTTTTCTGTAAATCTATTGACCGGGCTTTAACCTCTGCTCACAAACACTACTGATTTTTAAAGAAATTTAAGCTGAGCAGATAATCCTCCTCCGTTCGTGTCATGGTTCATATTGACAGTTGATGCCAACATGAGTTGATTGTTACTGACTGGCCCTTATTGCAGACAAATATAGCACTTGGCTGGTGTGAAGGTCTGCCGTATCATTATGCTGCGCCGCTTCTATTTTGGCTCTCTGGTCAAAATATGTGAATGTAATTTGGGAAACTATCCTTAAAGCAGCTTGATCTTCTGCAGTCATCTACAGCAGACAAACTAAATGGCTTAAAAAGAGGTGATGTCATCATAACTGAGTGTTATGATACACCCACCGCACAATGATCTAAGCCGTAAGGATACTGTCTCTGAAAATATATAAAGCGTCTGCTTTATAGACCATGACATATAATTTCCTCTCTTCAGAAGGATACGTACACTGCTCAGTTCCCATCAGAATGCACCCAGGCTGTACTGATGAAACTGTTACACCAGCAAGCTACGTTCTTTTTGTTTCATTCGCTGTGTCCTTTGCACTCTCCGTCTCTCTCGCAGTCTATCTCTGGATGAAGTGAGACTTCAGCTTTATATCGGTGCTAGGGCAAGTCAGCTTCATAAAGGTTATGTGCATCCAAATGACAGTTAATGTGCAGCGTCTGTCACAGGCCTTAGATTATTTCTGACCTAAGCATGTCTGTGTCTTGTCCTGTATAATGTTTAGCGTATAGCATATAAATTCCACTAATGGAGCCATCGATGGTGATGAAAGAAATGCGGACGTGACTTTTGGATGCAGCCTCTTCCTGTAGTTCATGTTGATGTTAATGGGTCTGATTTGGAATTGTATTTCTTGAGGAGCTTGTTGAACGCGACCTGGAGTTGTATCCCAATCTGAGGGTTTGCCTGAAGATGAATGCAAGGGGTGGCAAGACGATACTGACATCAGGTTACAGCAGCAAGATGCTTGGTGGAGCAGGTGTGGAGAAATCTTAATAGCTTGAGAATAAATTGTTGGACGCCAGAAGGCAACCGTGTGAGAAATCCATGAATCTTTTGTATTATTAATCTGAATCTGCAAAGTGACTAGTGACTAAATATATAGTGGCAAAAAATGGAAATACTCAGGTAAAGTACAAGTACATCAAAGTTATATTTTAGTACAGTACTTGAGTAAATGTACTTAGTTGGCATTACATGCATGGTGAGATGTTTAGACTTATTTACTTACTCTTTTAGCAGATATTTTCTAAATTAAATCATAATTTTGTGTTTTATGTAGATTAATTTCTTGTTTTGCTGCTTTGTGTTCGGACAAAAGGATACATTTGATCAGTTTGGGTAAATTTGCTGGAAATAAAAACGGTTTTGTAGAAAAAGATTTATAATTCACAAAATAAGTAGCAAAAGACGCAGGTATTGTTTTGTCTTATGACTGTTGGAAAGCAAATAATACGCAGTCCTATAGGGAGTGAATTGTAAAGGTGAATTATTGGTAAAAAGCACATTATACAGGGACGGAACACTCCACTGGACACAGAATGATCCAACAGCCATGTTAGTTTGAATTTGACAAAGCTTGGTC
This sequence comes from Gadopsis marmoratus, assembly GCA_036023855.1. Classification (NCBI taxonomy): domain Eukaryota; kingdom Metazoa; phylum Chordata; class Actinopteri; order Centrarchiformes; family Percichthyidae; genus Gadopsis; species Gadopsis marmoratus. The sequence goes on from JAVQJF010069363.1 coordinate 5,068, forward strand.
GCAGGTTCTGTGGAGTTTTATTTCCTGCTGGTGTTAATGTAATCTGCACGATATGCGAGCAAGAACAAAAGTTTGAGGTGAACAAAAACAAGGAGGTCTCACGGTTTCCCACTTCCAATTGTACTAGGATGAAAACGATGCCATTAATTGAACCCAGTGGCACTTAGAGTCCTATTGTGTGCCTCATTGGACTCCATGCCACAGGTGACACAGACACATTTAACATAATGAGGCCGCATAAAACCTTCATGACTCACAATAATGTGCATATTGTAAGCTACTGAACAGCTGCAAGGAATCTCAAATCCCTCCGACTTTGCCTCTGTTGTGTGTGCATGTGTGAGCGTTTTCTTTTTGTCTCCTGGAGGGGAACCATAACTTGTTTACAGTGTCTGTAGCGACAACTAAATGAAATCACATTTCCCATCAGTCAGTGGGCTAATTGGGGCTAGCTCTTCCATTAGTTGTCTGCTCACATCTTCTTTGTAGGATGCCAGACCGATCAATGCTCACCCAGAGTTGGATACTTGGGTGCATGCACATGCGCACCCCCTTACACACACACACACACACACACACACGCACAGGCAGCTCAAAGTATATGACTTGCAGGTGCAACAATTTTGCATCATTTTCTTTGTTTCACACTGAAAACACAGCTTTATCTTACTCTAGTGTTTTCATTTCAGCTAACCTTTTGTGTTTTACGTGCAATCCATGTGGAAAACTGCTTTCCCTTCTGCACCGGGCTCAGAACAGGAAGGTGATACATTCATGGATAATACTTCTGCTGCTCTGAATTTATGTATTAGAGAATGGGAGAGTTGAGCTGCTCTTCCTCCCATCTTTTGTTGTATAAGAGGGAATCTGGCTGTTCCCACAGTCTTGGCAAATCCTGTCTTCCCAAATCCTTTTCTCAGTAATTCTGTTGTCCTGCCAACAGTGAGTGAAAGCGCAGAAGTGCATTATGGACTGGCCATGCATGAGTAACGAGGGGCCCCTTTGAAATTGTGTTCGTGCGTGTGAGTGTGTGTGTGTGTGTGTGTGTGTGTGTGTGCCCCCACAGAAACCCAGCTATTATTCAGTGGCCCTTTGCTCTTGAGTTATCGCTCACACAAAAAACACACCTCAGCATTAATTAGAAACTTGCATCTGCAGTTCACTGTAATGAATACACCACCACCATCTTTCACCACCTTGCCCCATCGGCATATTCCTTCTGTAACAGTGAGGCATTAACCCACCTATAATCTTTGGGATCAATTTGACCCCATTCAATGTTTAATGTCTCTAAATAAATGATTAACCTTGTTTTTATTTTTGGTTCAAATTGAATTACTTTTCTGTTATGTTTTATTGAAAGGGGTATTTTGGCAGACAACAAAGTGACATAAAGTAACTGACACATACATTTTAGTGACAATAAGTTTCTGGAGGTATAAATTGCTGCGGTCAAATTGACCCCAAGGACACAAGATGCTAGTAAATTTGAGGATAACAGAAGGGTTAACAGTAAATCTATGTGAGTATGACTTTTTTTATGCTAACAGGTTGCCATGAGCATCTTTCACTGTGGACAAACCAAGCCGAGCCAAGACAAACCTGACTCTGTTAGAGGAAATCAAAGTGTGACAATTCTCCACACGCCAGCGAGAGATCATTTTTCTGTTGGACGAGGCAGCAGTTCGGATTCAGTGTTGTGAGGATTATGGTGATACATTAGTCCAATCTGTGTTGATCTAGCAAAGCAGGAGATGAACAGCCCGTATGTCAGATTGTAATTTGGATGGGTTTGGGTTTTTATCACGTCTGTTTTGGTCCAGTGTGTCTTGGCGAAGCTTTTGAAAGCTGTACCGTGTTTGGTTTTTCAATACATCGCTTGTGCTCGTGCCCATGTGCGTGCAGACTGTCATCAGCAGAATCATGCACTGCCAATACCTGATTCAGCCATATAGATATATTTTATAACTCTGACTGAATCTGTCCATGTTTATTTAATGGCATATTCATATGCACTCTGCAGCTGCTGGAAATAGTAATAATTTGTGAAGCTCACTGAGATCAAAATACATGTTACTTCAATGTTACTGCAGGGATATTTCAGAAATCAGACTTGTTTTTTGCAGTCACACATTCAGACCTTATGTCAGATCATCAGTTGAGAAATGGGTCAAGCCATAGCTGCAGGATGAGCATTTGGAGGGTTTAAATATGATGTAGCCTAGTCTTTACTTACAAACTTCATACTGCATGAAGAATAATTTCCCTCTCCTCCTCCCAGCATTTGATTCGATTCTCTTGGAACAACAGATAACTGATTTTCTTGATACCCTCTTCTCGCCTTCTCCTCGCTAACAGTGACAAGGTGCAGACATGCATTAACGTCATAAGCGGTTACTTTGTAAGGCTGCACAACACATGTGAGACACATGTTATATTTGACTGTGAGATGACCTGGCTTCAGCCTTGTGCATGCTGCCTACTGGTGCTGACAGCAGCCTGTCACATAATAGGTGCTTACATGGAAGCAGATTATTACAGGTCCATGATTTCGATTCATTTGAGGCTAAAGAGCAGATATAAACTTCCCTGAGTAACCGACTACCATGCATTTTGCCTTACATATGTGATTTCTCAAATACCTCCCACGCAACACACCCACACGTCCGCATGCAGCGTCAGCTACCGTTGTCTTTCTGATCTCAGCCCGTCTGTGTCTCAGTCACATGCAGGTCAGATCTCTCTCTCACTCACTCACTCACTCACTCACTCACTCACTCACTCAAGCATACACCTTTAACCAAGGTCATGTGTAACTCGCTCGGCATGCTGAGGTGTATTTGCTGACTTTCCGCCCCCCTTCACCCTGTACCCAAGGTTTGTTTCGCGTGTGGCACACATGCATGTGTGTTAGCGCGCAGACATGCTGTCATTTTCCCTTGCTACAGGCACAGTTGTGGTTTGGAGGCTGGTGTTGTTTGGCTTTCTTTTAGTCACGTTCTATTTTTGTTGTGCCTCAAATGCAGCATGACTTCTAGCCTACGGCACAGTATAGTGCGAAGTAATAGAATGCCAGAGCACAGGATTTGTGTTATGTCTTTGAATATGTTTGTTTATGTGTCTATGTCGCCAATCAATGAAAGCCCATTGTTGAGCAAGATGTGTAAATAAATGATTCAGTACCAGCAGATATCTAATGGGTTTGTCTTTGTTCCTCTGTCTGTCTCTTAGTGTGTTTGTGTGGCTGCGAATGTGTGCATGAGCGTTTGCTTATGTGCCTTGATGCTAGTGAATGGTTAAATAACGACCAGCAGTGACAGAGACAGAAGCTTTGAGGCTCTGGATTTGCTGTTTTTCTCGGCCTCTCAGCACGCAGCCAGCCAGAGCCAAAATGGCTCTGCGGGGTCAGCTTTGGCCCCCTGACAGGCTGACGAAGCGAGCGCTGTCTGTCAGGGGCCAGGCCTATTAAATGATCAGAGACGACGTTCCCCTGACGCCGCTCTGGTTGAGAGGCCTCAACTCCCTCCTGGAAGCTGGCCCAGAGGTGTGTGTTTGTGTGCCTGCATGCATGAAAAATCTATGCTCGACCATGTTTGACTTCATTTTCAGTTGCTTTTTGAAGTGCTGGTATTGCAGAAAACCCAAATACATTGTGATAATGAAGCACACTAAACGATAAAAAGCACCATCATCCATGCATACTAAATGTGTGTTTGAGAGGAGCGGGTAGAGCGGACACATCAGGGTGCGTGTGGGCTTTACCCCACAGGGTGCTGTGCTGTATCTAGTGCAGTAGACCAGGAGCTAGATTTATTCCTACAGACCCATTTCAAGCAGGCATGGTTGTGTGAATTTGTTTGCATGCTGGGAGGCAGAAAGAAAAAATGAATTCAGAACCTCAAATACTCTGTTTCTGTCACCACTGGTCATTATTTGACCATTTTCCAGCTGTTTCCCATCAGCAACTATGAAGGCATAGATACACAGGCACATAGCTCCATAGGCACAGCGAATGGTAAAGATGAACACTCGCACATATGCAGGTTGCTGCTGCTGGCTAGCCCTTGTTATGTGACAGGAAGCAGCATTAGCTGTTGCTTCCACACAGCTCCTTCTTTACGTTTCCTTATTTAGGTATTGACAGAACTTAAACAAGCCAAACTGCAGAGTTCACAGGTTCTAAAAGTGTTCATATGGACGGCGGCATGATTCTGAATATAAGCGATGCAACCCTGTTCCCTCGGGAAGAGATGGCGAATCTGATTTCCAGGAACCTTAATGTGTAATCAGGAATTCTGTGGGTCATAATTGATCAAGCAAGCATATTGTCACAACTCATCTAAATCATCCCCTAGCCACTATATTTATCAAGGTTCTAAAACTTTGCGTCCATGGAATGTATGTAAGGTTTTTACTCAATTATGGCTTTCCTGTCAGATTTGTTATTTGAAACTGTAGTTTCTATGATGGTGTCATGGTGTGGAAAACCAAAAGAGGCAAGAAGTCAGTAATTTTCCTTCCTTCATTCATCAAAACCTTTTTCCTTTTTCTCCACTGCCTTTCTGTCTTTGTTTTGTTTTGCTTTCACCCACTCTGTGTCTTTGTGGTTGGAAACCATGAGTTGCATATGGCAGACAGACAGCTCCAGATTTCATTAAAAAACCATCCACAACAACAGTGCATAATGCCATCTCCAGGCCCATTGTGTTGGTTTGTGTTCTATCATTCTGTCTGTGTGCATTGATTAAGTATTTTTTTTGTGTTTTTAATATAATACTTTTGAAAGTGAAAATGGATTTTAATAATATTGAGAAGTCTCACATGGTAATTAACAGCATGTTTTCTTCTACCCCCTGTAGCTCAGGAGGTAGAGCGGGTCGTCCGCTAATTGCATGGTTTGTCGGTTTGATCCCTGACGCCTTCTGTCAAAATGTCGACGTGTCCTTGGGTGAGACACTGAACCCCAAATTGCTCCCGATGGTTAGGCAAGCGCCTTGTATGGACGTTTGCTGGCATCAGCGTGTGTGTGTGTGTATATAAGAGAGGCAAAATGTAAAGTGCTTTGGATAAAGGGACTATGTAAATGCATTCTATTTACCATTTTAATTTAGTGAAAGAAAATGTCAGAAATCAAACATAACCGTAAAATATCATACCAGTGAAAATTGCACTGTATACATGCATTTACCAAAAACATAAGTGCACAAAAATTGCCTAAAGTTAGTAGAAATATTTAAATGAAAAAGCTTGTTTTATAAAAGTAAAGTCGCTGTAGTAGTTTGTGTGTGTGTGTGTGTGTGTGTGTGTGTGTGTGTCTCTCTCTCTCTGTGTGTCCATTTATTGTGCATGCTCATGCTTTAGAGTGTCATTAATCAAGTGGAGTATTATTGTTTTCAGCATCTCGCCCAAGTCTACACATTACCATTTTAATGACATTACTCTCCTATTAATCTGCTTACCACACAGCCACTGGTGCAACTTATAAAACTATCAAAGAAGTACTTTGATAAAAAAGTGAAGAAAAAAAAACAAGGCCATAAAGAGAGCGAACAGTAATTAAAAAGCCACTCTAATGAAAGAAAACTCATAAACAAGAAATAGGGATAAAAGAATGGAAAAACTGCATATGCTGCAGTCTTGAATTAGACATGCGACAAATAAATGGACGCTCTATACAGCACAGAAACACTGAGTGTGTGGCAAAACAAAGTCATACTCGATGCCTCCAGCCATACCCACTATAATTGTAACTTACTGCATTCCCCAGAGCCTAATCAGATAACTAAATTAAAGCTGCCATCAACATCTTGCCGTCTAGATTTAGGGTCTTAGGAAAGTGTTTTTAATGTCTGTCTGAAGGTTTAAAGCTATGCAACATATTCTCTGCTTTCTCAAGCATCCAAGGATGAAGTGAAGCTGAAGTCCTTCATCACTGGGATGCTCTCTAAAAAAATAAATGTTCTTTACCAAATGATGAGCTGATTAACCTTGGTCGCCAGGTCTAATGAATCTGTGAAATTCATTTACATGGGGCATAGGAGGAGGACTTCCGGGCATCCACAATGATGAAGGGCAAGTGAGGCCCATGGGCTGCACTTGGCTGCTGCACCTTTTAAATCTAGGCCCTTCACCTCAATTTTCAACATGTATACGTTTTTTTATTTTTTTTTACTTGTTGTAAATGAAAAACGTCAACCATCAGTTTCACAATATGAATACCTATTTTTTCATTCATTCATTCCTTGATATATATAATGAAATGCATGATTACATGGCTTCAGTCTAGCCAACTAGACATGGTGTGAACAGGTGTTGCAAGAGGTGACTGCAAAAAGACTGCCTAGGGGTAAACGCCACTCTCAAACAAAAGGTGTGTGTGTGTGTGTTTGTGTGCGTACGTGTCTGTGTGTGCAGAATACAAAGATAGCTGACTGACTGCTTCCCACAGCTTAAAGGAGACACATCCATTCCAAGCTTTGCTGTCCCTCAACGGGGAAGCATGATTTGGGGTTTGGACTTATCACAGGCTCTGCGAAAAGGCTTATAAAGAGATTGAAGACGCTGAATCAGCTGACATATACAGTATGCTCTCATTAGGTCTTCTTGTGGCACTTTTCACTTCTTCGCTTCTCTCCCAGGAACGCTGTGTCACTGTGTCTCCTCGCATTGGGCCTTTTATTGCTGGTTGCTTGTAGCGATGCAGGAATTAAAGCTCTTTGTCAGCTGCTCTGGTGTATGTACTGTATGTTCTGATGAAGCTTTTAATCATTGATAAATTATTGATTGAACCCTCTAAGAATTACTCAGCCAATGCTGATCTTTTTTTTTTTTTTTACCATAACCTCCAGCATTTGAGGCCCTGTTCAAGTCACCACTTTTGCATTATCTTTAAGTAAGGTTACCCATGTTATCTGCATGGCTGCAGTCACTATTCTAAATTATTATATATTAATACATTCCTCTATACAATTACTCCTTACTAATGTAATAGGCTGACATCCCAGGGATGTTCATTACATACTCATTATATTACTTTTTATTACTAAAATTATAACATTCTATTACACCCTCAACATGGGCATTTCTGCCTTTTTATTCTTTTTAAACCTAAACAATTCTCCCTCCCTTGCAGCATTTTTAGTCCTTGAAAGCAAAACCTTCCAGTCAGTACCAGAACACCTGGCCTAGCCCCGTTTTTGTATCTTGAGCCCCGCTGTTGTGTTTAGGGTTGCAAAATTGGTTGAGATGCCATTTGGCAAAAGGCAGCGGCTCTAAATCAAATTCTAACACAGCATACGCAACTTTTGATGGACTGTTTTTGTTGAACAGCACAGCGGAGCTTGACAGAAATGGACAGAACTGCCAAGACATCATGCAGGAAAGCCATTAGTCCTTGCTGTGACCAGGTATCCCTGCCTTCATGACCCAAAGCAGAGAGTTATCATGACCACAATGCAAAGCTTGGTTTTCGTATCTTGGTTCTCAGAGAAATGGTAGAACAATAGCCAATGTCAAGTACAAGTAATCATGAGCGGCAAAGCCTGCTGATAATGATACATTTTGGAGGGAATGGGTAAAAGAAATTGTATGTTACATTATAATCATTATTAACATCAGTGGCTGAAAGGGCTTCTGTCAGCCATTCAACCTCCACTGGCATGAATGACTTCCTTTCTCTGTTGATCCGAGGATGCGTGAACTACAGCACACGGTGTAACATGTTTGCTTGCACTGTCTAAATATCAAAAGAATATAATGCAGGAAACCTGTGTGAGAAGAACTCTGAAATTCTTAATTTGCTCCCTCAACAGCGCAATGGGACAGCAAAATAATTCTTTATTTAAATTCCCTTCTATTATCAGTTTGTAATTAGCATCAGCCAATTTGGATTGGCTCTGACAGGAATCGATCAGTGTAACCACCTTCGCGCATGTTTGCCAGATGTTTAAAATGTAACGTGAACGTTTTTATGACAAAATACCATCAAATAGACTTCATGCTAATGCTTAAACCCAATATTGATGGAGTCTGAATGGAATTTTTGCTATGGAAGAAGCATAATGGAAGAGGAGATTGTGTCAGGGAATGGAGGAGAAACGGAAAGGATATGTGAGTGAAAAGATAGGGGAAGATTGTATGAATGCCTGACATGGGTTCAGATAACGTAGGGCAGAAAAGAAAATCACACCGTAGAGAGATGTTGTTGCGAAAAATGCCTGCTTCCCGTTTGTGTTGGTTTACATAAACAGATGAGCAGATAGAAGCTGTAGGACCTGCTGTTGTGGCATCTGAATCCGAGCAGTCGTACACGTGCGACCAGCCTGACTGTAAATCACATCCACCCATTCGACTCCTCACTTCCTGTCTCTCTCGCTTGTTTTCCCCTTCTCTCTCTCTCTCTCTCTCATTCTGTCTCACCGCTCTGTCACTCTATCTCTTTATTTTCTCAGCACATGCGTGTGTCGTTTTTGATATAGGAATAGATGCTCTGACTGGAAGAGGTTTCCTGAAAGTCGCATCCCAGCAGCCCAAATGTGCTGTCCAAGAAAGGGTCTTATTGGCTTATCGTGTGCTGAGAAGACCCATTCACATAATCCTTAAGCAGCTAGAATCCAGAACATCCATCCCTGTCAGCCATTGTACTGTTCAGGAAAATGGATAGTGTGTGTGTGTTTGCCTGAAAGCACAGTGCATACATATAAACGATGCTGCCTACCCGTCCATGCATTCATGCATCTTTGTTTGTCGCACACTACTCTATCTGACTGTGCTGCATGTGTGTGTGTGTCTACATGTCACTAGGAAAAGAATAGTAGTGCTTTCCAATGTGGAACTATGTCTTTATTTAGATGGTGGCAAGAGGAAGAGAAGCTTAACGTAGTGCTTCATCATTCTATTGTAAAATTAACCAAAAGAGGACTGAGCCTGTTGTCAGTAATCCAACTATTTCCATTTCAAAAGCAGAGCTAAGTGGCTGTGATGGACACCAAAGCAGCCCATTACCACTGACATTTTGGATCACAGGTCCATGTTCTCCATGGGATGTCCGTGTAGTCAAGGGGCAAACTTCACATGGCATACAACAGGGTTCGTCAACATATCCGGTCCTCCAAAGTTTCCCATCCATCCATCCATCAATTTTCCACCGCTTATCCGGGGCCGGGTCGCGGAGGCAACAGGCTAAGCAGGGTTATCCACACGTCCCTCTCCCCTGCAACGCTTTCTAGCTCTTCCCGGGGG
>JAVQJF010069369.1:0-23431 GCA_036023855.1 Gadopsis marmoratus
AGTAGAACACCTCTGGGACATTATGTTTCAGTCCATCTGACGCCGCCAGGTTGCACCTCAGACTGTCCAGGAGCTCAGTGATGCCCTGGTCCAGATCTGGGAGGAGATACCCCAGGACACCATCTATCGTCTCATTAGGAGCCCCGATGTTGTCAGGCAGCATACAGGCATGCATAGAAGCACGTGGGGGCCATACAAACTACTGAGAACCATTTTGAGTTGCTGTGATGACATTTCAGCAAAATGGACTAGCCTGCTGCATAATCTTTTCACTTTTATTTGGGGTGTCTTTGAATTCCGCCCTCTGTAGGTTGTTCATTTTCAATTCCATCAAACAAACATTACCCAGTCCATATCAGTATATATATCCAGCATGATCTTTTTCCCATTGGGATCTGATGTGTTTTCCAAGTGTTCCTTTAATTTTTTTGAGCATTGTTGATCAAATCTTAGCTAAAATGGCTACCTCATTTAAACACAATTTGATCGAAGCTGTCCTTTGTAATTTTGTGCTTCAGGCTGGAATCATTCTTGCCATTTTCACAGTTTCACAGCATCTTTAGATGATGCAATGCCATGCTTCAGTACATAACCAACAAACTGTCATTATTAGATCATAATCGTACTCCCCTAGACATTTTCATTGTCTTTGTCTGTAAAACATTATGCACACTACAACAAATTCCTGCATCACTGGAGCATTATATTCTCACATAATTAAATTTGTAGAAAATACAATTGCTACTGTATAAGCTATTTGAACCAAATGCCTGTTGCCTGATGCCAAGTGTTCAGTATCTCTGTAATGATACCGTCATTGTGGGTACACACCACTGTTATATCAGGAAATATTTTCCTGCAATGGATGCTGTAACTGTTGGCTGGGAAGTTGAGATCACCGCATCTATAATGAAGTAAGCTGTGGCTGATGGAAAATGGAGTCATCCATTATACAGGCACCAGAGGGTGACAGAGCACTGCAGCCATAATACTTTAGCTTACCTCAGGTACAAGCTTAAGCAGCAGCAGTGTTAGTTACTCTGCTAACATTTTGTAACAGTTACAAAAAAACTGAGTTCTGTCAATGTGCAAACATGGTTCTTTTAAAATGTACTCAATGAAAGTGAAAGTTAAACTATGGAGCTTCAATTATGAAATAAATAATCATGTAAAACATACGTATAAATTAATATATCAATAATTCAATAATTTAAGAAATCCCTATAGCTAAGGTCATTATTATTATTTATTGGGGCTCATTGTTATTTCATTACAGCTATGTCCATCTTTTCAAAATTAATTTCTTTTTTATTTCCTAACAGCATTTTCCTTAATGACACTTTTATTTCAGGTCACTTATTATTTCACAGTGTCATTTTTTTAAATTAAATTCACAATGTCTTTGTTTATTTAACAAAAATTTAACTCTTTGGGCATCCATATAAAACCTCAGTCTTGTTGTTTAAAATCAATTTAACTCAATGTAAACGTTAAATATAATACATAAAATCAGCTTCATGCTGCACACAATTTTCTTTTAATGGATTCATGCAAAATCCTGGCAACACTACAACCACACACAAATGCTAACATAGAGACTACATGTATTTATTAAATTACTTTCATTTGTGATTAAAAACACAGTAATGATCACGATGATGAGATAAGATGGATGAGGCAAGAGATGCATGAAATGCAATGACGTGTGACTGATATCCATTAGTGCACTCACTTCTCTCGAATGAGACATGGCTCTTTGAAGATAATTCATTCAATAGAATTCCTTCTTTCTCTTTGCATCTGCCCCTCCACTGACGCAGGCACGTGTCGTTTGCATTAGAGCGACTGACAGTTACACCTTCATCCTCTGAACACTGTGAAACCACCACCGTCTCTTCTTCCCCTCCACATGCTAATAATTAGCAGACACAGCAGAAACATTAGTCAGGCTTCAGTGCAAGCGGCAGGTAAATGTTTTTTATGCTCAATGAAAACCACAAAAATGAACATTGTCTTACTGTCCTTCTGTACTCCACAATAAGCCATTTGGAGACACAGCAAGTACATCAGTCGGTCCCCAGTGAGAGTGATAGGTTCACTGAAAACATTAAATCAACATTGTCTTCGAGGAATTGCTCCTCCTCGCTGACCCGTACGTCGCGTCCATCACACAGGAGAGTCGTAACTGTCATACCGCCCCATCACAGGAAAGCTCTCATTTTACACCTCTGACTCCTGCTGCACAGGGACTTTGTATACTCTCTCTCTCTCACACACACACACACACACACACATGTGCGTTGCATAAAGGGAATAGCAAATCCAATAAAACTGTCACAGCACACACACACACATTAGAAAAGATACTTGGAACAACTCATTGCTGACCGTAAGACGCCCTGTACCCAGACAGTGGAGACAAAGTGGAAACAAAAGAAAGAGGCAGACACACAAAGAAATATTTACTAGCGCCGACATCTGATATATTTGAAGTGTGCAGGAGGAAGAGCTACCACCAAAGGTCAGGTCAGTATTATAGGACTACTGGGAGTAGTTAGTGATCTCAGTTTAAAATACTCTGTGTTCCCAGTGGTTACAATATGCACTGTACCTTAAACCTATAGAAACATGACTGTGATTGGCCAGAAGATGGCACTACCACTAGGCACTAATTAAAGACAAATTATGCATTTATTCTGTCGTACGCTACAGACTCATGACAGGTACCGTTTTTGTACCGGGTTCTTCACAGCATCGTCACATTTTTAATAAATAACTTCACCTTTCTTGGATGTTGTAATCAGATAGACCTTGCAGCAGCTCATGCAGATCAACATAGCTTATAATTGAAGTCGCAGCTGTTTAGGCCCCGTACAGAAACGAGCTGAATTAACTTGGCAGGCTTTGTTTCTTGGAAAAATAACTCTTAAAGGTTAAATATGAGATTGACTTTTTTTTTTACAGACCAATAAAAATGTTCATGGGCTGTGTGTTTTGTGCTGCTGGATCGCCGCTTGTACCTTCATTGCCCTTTAAGGAATTTCCCTTGACGTGATTGGCCTTCAGGAACATTCCCTTAAAGCATAAACACTTTTGACACTTTGCACACTATAAGTAACGACTAAGCAAAGCACAAAACAACTAATATGAATAAAAAGTTATGTCAGGTGTGCCAAAGTTAGCTAGATGTTATGTAAAATCTTAAAAGGAATACAGAACAGTGCACTCTGACCTGGAAAAAGGTCATTCACCAATCATTTTCTCTAGACCTGAATACTGTAACTCCCTCCTTTCTAGCATAAACCAAAAGTCTCTCTCTCGCCTCCAACTGGTTCAGAACGCAGCAGCTCGACTTCTTACTGGTTTTAACAGACGACGACACATCGCCCCGACCCTAGCCTCCCTCCACTGGCTCCCCATTCGATTTTGAATTGATTTAAAGATTTTACCGATGACTTTTAAAGCTCGTAGATTTTCAGCTGGGCGTAAAAAAGCTACTAATAAAAGTGTGAATGAGCAGTTCAGGATCTTTATGAGTTTAAAAAGGTCTGATATCTACAGGCCCGTGAGCCTGTGTGGACCAATATCACTCATAACCGAAACATTTTTAATCGCCCATGCAAACTTATAAAATGCTTTCAGACAATTATACTCAAGACTGTGCACATAGATACAAATGCAGACACACACTTTTCCTGGCATTCAATGACTTCTTCTTTCTCGCTATACGGCTCCTTGTTCCCATGGTAACAGACCGTTCCAGACAGGCTGTCCTTTGACAAGCAGAGTCTGCTCAGTAAAAGAGGTCAAGACTACTTTCAGCTTTTCATCTTGTATATTGTGGGACCCATTTTTATGTATATAATATATATATATATACATGTTTCTGTGGATTATGATCAAATTGGGTTAACTGAGCGAAACATGGTGATTATGCTCTAAATTTAAAGCATGCTGTTGTTTCTCTTTCTTTCTGCTGATGCAGCATTAACGTAACGCAGAGAGTTTTGCAGTTGCTTATAAGAGACCGAAACCATTTATCCCAGTTTTAGCTCAGCTAAGCACTATCCAAGCCAAAGTCTTCTGTAGTTCGGGGAGGAGGGGGGGGATTACACTTCACTTTCTGTGGAACTTCCTTTATTTGCCCTTGATACCAGACCCTGGCTGTCAGAGTCAATGCTAGTAAAAGCCCTTCAACTTAAATTAGATCACTCTATATAGTATTTTACCCAAAATCTAATTGTCCTGCAGTGGACACCTGCAGAAGCATACATATACACTACACACTGAGTCCGTCCACTTGCATATTCGAAAACGTTTTCACAATCTTTTTTGCACACACACACATACTTGAGTAGAGTGAGTAAGGCTAAATGGAATGATCTCATCCTGAGACACTTGAGCGATGATGTCAGACTTTAGATCAGGACGCTCGTGCTGCCGCTAAGCTACTTATTGTAGCTGTTTACGTTTTTACAGGCCACGAAGGCTTACAGTGCGGGAGAGTGGAGAGGGCATTTGCAAGTGTGTGTGTGTGTGTTTGTGTGTGTTTGTATTTATGTGTATGTGTGCACTCGAGTGCTTTCAGGGTATGACTTTTGATTGAGCATGCCAAAGAGCTGTGTAAGCTGTTATCAGCATCTGTGATTCTTTTATAAACAGGAGTCAAAATCCAAAAATTAATCTGTGCTTTTAACATATTAATTACAAGGAAAGCAATCTAACCTGGCCGTCGGCCGTCACTCGGCATCCGTTTTCTGTACATTTATTCATATCTCTGTCTCTTTTTCTTAACTCAGTTTTGTGGGTCTGCAGAGATTTTAGATGCATTCCTTCTAGACAGAGGGACCTGATTTGTCCATTTCTCCTCCTCATCCCACTACTCAGCTACTTTCATGTTCTGTAAAATGTGTGATTCTTCATCCTCCATCCCCAGAGACTTATTTTTTACCCACCCTCTCCTCCCAACTTGTCCCATGGGTGTTACCAGTAACCCCCCCCCCCATTTAATTTGGTCTTCCCTCCTTATTTTTCCTCCCTCTTATCTTTGTTCTCCCAGAATCCCTGAAATAATCAGTTTGAGCTTATTTCCTCCACCTTCTTCTCCTCATATTTCCTCTCTCTCTCTCTCTCTCTCTCTCTCTATGGTGATCTCATTTTCCAGGATGTGTGTGATGTCTAATGTCACACGTGCATTTACCATCAGTGGTGCCTGGTGAGAGGCGAGGAGAGGAGAGGAGAGGAGACAACAGAACACACCCTAATGTGACCTCATGCATATCCCTCTCTCTCCTCCGGTGTTGTAAGCTCTTTCATCTCGTGCTTGTGGACAGCGTGGTGACATCATGTAAGTTGTGTGAGCTGAATACAGGATCAAAGGGCGGCAACAACAGACTTTTCTTCACAGCATCGTCACATGCATTTACCATCGTCACATGCATTTACCATTCTATAGGTTTAACTTTATCTTTCTTCAGTGTTTGTCCAACAACAGCATATTTAGAAAAAGGACTGTTAAGTCAGTTTTTCATTACTAGTGGCATACCAATATTAATGGCAGTGTTGCTATCACCAGCAGCAACTACAGTAATAACAGTGTGAGTAATAGTCAGCAGGCGTTCACATCCACTACTGCAAAAGCAGGGGACTCTCCAAGAGGCAGGGGAAAAATGAAAAAGGCCACCTCTACTGCATGCAGGATTAGAGGTTACATTACACTCGGGGCAATCTGGCTGCTGCAGGGATCCTCTGGGGACACCAGGGCAAAGATGAAGATAACAAAAAGAAAGGAGAGACGCTGAAATTAATGAGAGAGAAACTGATGAGCTGGAAAATCCGAGAAACAAAGCCTCTACAATTAAGTCACACCTGTCCCAGCAAAGAGGAGTGCTAACATAACTGAACACTACAACAATTGCACAATTAATGGCGATATCCAGACAGATGTTAAGAAACATCCCAATCTTTAACAATGCTTTCCACTACTACATTGCTTGGCGGAAGAACAACAATTTGTACTTGTTTATAATGTATTTGCTTCACGTCGTGCCCCTTAACTGTTCTAAAACAACTCTAAACCACAGCCTCTTGGGTCTTATTACTTTCATTTACCACCAGTGATTCAGTGAAAGTCCATTTATTTCGATTGTCAGGCAGCATCAGAAAATACCTGTGTGAACTGATTTTGTGGCCACTGGGGGGCATCAGAAGCAAGCTGTAATCACAATATTGACATATTTTCAGCTTTTCAGAACATGTTAGCAAACATTTTTCTATTTCCAGCAGACACACAGCAACATTAGCTTTGACTCTCTTAATTCCGTTTTGGTCTCCAACAGCTCCTGAGGGAAATATCTGGCTCTTTTTTTCACCAGCTAGTGGCTAACTGTATCTGTCTGCCACTTGGTGCTGAGCAACGGACAGTGGGCTTTTAGAGATTGATGGTAGATGAGAGATGGGAGGTTGAATCAAAGCAGCAAGGTTGTGGGCCCGGAAAAGCAAAACATTATAGCTGCTTTAAATTCTGAGTACAAATACATGCTATCCAAGGCCGTCCAGAGTCCAGCTTGGGTATAATGGAATAGATGCCAACTAAAGCACAAAATCAGCTGGCACGAGCAGGGCCTTGAAGTGGATCCCGCCTTACTACCTGATCTTGAGGCCTTGTGTCAAAGTCTACTTAGCTGAATATAAGTGTACATGGTGCATATTCCTAAATGAATTTTATTTTGAATCAAATTATCACACAGCAAACCTGGGGGTATGTAATATTCCAGGAATAATGCAGCCAGTGATGCCCATGATATACCAAACAGAGTGTATAATTTGACAGTGAAATATGACAGGACTTGGCTGTCAACATCATAATCATCATCGTCATTATTATAATAGCTGAATCAAAGCCCACTGAAATCATAAACTGAAAACAATGAAACTCAGCTGGTTAGGCTGCTTATACCTTAATAACATAGGCAACATGTGAGCTGTATATGTATGTCAAAAAGATGCTCAGCAAAATACAAAAACACAGTAACAACAGTATTAATTTTGAACAGAATTGAATTTTAAAAATGAACAGAAGGTTTTGAATAGTGGTAATAATAATAGTAGCAGGAGTTGTGAAGTAGCTGTAAAAGTACAGCAGTAGAAATATTTGTAGTCCTAACAGTAGTAATAAAAATATTCACTATACTGCAAAAGTTTTTTTTCTTGATCTTGTATTTACAGTTGGGATCTAAATAATTGAATGTCCTGCGTGCTTCCTGGCTGGGCCCCCTGCTGATATGCATACACACACACACACACACAAGACTACCAATCTTCACCAGTTTCTCACACTACTTCATTCAAATATCCCCCCTGCATAATACACACACACACACACACACGATCGCACACTCCTGCACCATGTAATAAAACATTGCTTCGACCACCCACCCTGCAGTACCAGCACAAAGAGCTGACAGCCCTCCCCCCATCCTTCCTCTCCCCTCTCATTGGCTGAGAGGCTTGGATGCTGGCAGTGTCTCAGACCAATAAGACGTCTCTAAGGTGATGTCATGGAGGCAGCATTGATGCTGTTGCTGATGCTGTTGCCCGGCGCCTGTATCCCTGCAGCCAGACGGGGGTAACCGTAGTCACAAGTCCACCATCAGCAGCAGAGAAGACAGGGACAGAGGGGGGTGAGTCTGCAGCCCAAAACACAGATGCACACATCTGCATCACACGTGTGTCACTTTGGGGTCTCATGGTTAAGTTTTACTGCATAACTGAAGGATGTCTCCTTGTGTGTGTGTGTGTGTTTGCAAGCGAGTGCATTGTAACGGGGCGAGGGTGAGGTTGGCGATGATGCGGTTGTTGGAGAGAGGGAGAGAGGGAGAGAACTCGGCGTGCCCACAAACTGCATGGTGTGTACGCTCTGTCATTTATTATTGATCCTCCATATATGCAGCTGCAGCTTTGTGTCTGCTTTTTGGAAGGAGAGAAAGAAGGAGAGCGGGAGAGGAAAATGTTGGCTTTGTATGTGTTTACGTGACAAAAAGGTGTGTGTGTGTGTGTTGGTGTGTGTGTGTGACAGAGCAGGTAAGAAAGGATGACAGAGAAAGGCACGATCAAAAAAAAAAAAAAAATGGTCAAATAGTTAACAAAAGTTCCTAATTGTCTTATATTTTCGGCTGGTTTTGAGCCTGCACGGTGTCTTGTCTTTAGCGTTAATGTCAGATTTAGCTGATCCAAGCTCCAGGTTTATTACTGTGTGTAGTGCCTATTTAAGTGCATGTATAAGGTAAGGAGAGAAGGGAAAACAACTATTTAAAAAAGCAATCTCTGTATAAAAAAACAACAACAGTAAAGCCAACCAACTGAGTCAAAATAGCAGATAAAAATGTCAAGATATAGATGGGTGTTATGGACTAAATTTGACAAAATGTGTTGATATTCTCTTGATGTGTAGGGCGTATTGTATGGGAAGCTTTGTGTGAAATTGGAGTCTGTTATAACTGTTCCTCCTATAAGCAATCATGATGTTATAATTAAAATAATCAGAGGTATGTAAACATTATTGGATGGTGTTTGGAATTAATGTAAATGTAAAATTCACAATTTTACACTTATTATTCATGCAAGAATATGAAAATGTATATAAGTAGTACATCAAATACTGTGCCCACAGAACAATAAGGAAAATAATCTTTTTTTTTCCCCATTTTGACTGATTGGAAACTTGACGCTATCAGTGTACTGTACATGAAAAGTGAAAATGAGACATCCACTTTCAGAAAACCAGAAATCTGTTCAAGCAAAAGGACTGCTGCAGCTGCAGAAAGTAACACTACTGTAAGTATAGATTATATCTTTTCCGTTTACAGTGAAACAACAACAATTCACCGTTTTACGGGGGATAATGTGCTGACTATTTCTTGGCTCCGACCAGTAACTGCCTGGAGTCTCCACTGGTTGCCTGGCAGCTATCCCCAACCAAAAATGAGTCCAGTACAGAACAGCAAATTGTTTTCGTACAGACTAAACAAATTATAGATATATAGTAACATAATTGGTTAATTGGTGAGATTTAGAAGTCCAGGTAAGCAGATTTTGTTACCTTAGGACAGAGCCAGGCTAGCTGTTTGCCCTTGTTTCCAGTCGTTATGCTAAGCTAAGCTAAGTGACTGATGGATGTACCTTCGTATTTAACATAAAGGCATGAGAGTGGTATCAATCTCCCCATCTAACTCTTTGCAAGAACTTGAATAAGCCCATTTCCTATGAAGCTATATTGCTATCTTTAATCAAGAGCATGATCTTTCAGTTTGAGAACATACTTTATTGACTCCGGGTTCAGATTTTGTAATACTCTCTCTCAAAACCCTGCTCTTGCACTGAAGTACAACCTGCTTGCACTTGGATTTGCTCTGCTTCTGCTCAAAATGGATGCTTGCACTTTGATATGCTGTAGCTTGCACAGACTTCTTCTCCTTGCACTCAGACTGCTTCTGTGCGCTTGTGGAATTTCTGCTCTCGGATTTCTGCTCTGCGCTTGGATTTTTTTTGTGCAGAACAGTATTAAAATTCCCCAACCAATAGAATGTCAGCTGTAGTGTCAACCAATGAAATTATCGTTCGCTTTACTTCTTACAGCGTCCTGCAGAGGGGGTTACTCTTTAACTGGGTTCATCCACTCTCGCTCTCCATGACTTTATATGTACAGTAAAAATATATACCAGCGGCCGTACTTTTTCTTTTACTATAATACTCAATATTACATACCATGTACCAGCACCCGAACTGTTTATGTTATGATCATAGCTACATGTAACAGAGGCCGGTGAGGAGAAAACAATGTCACCTTCATGACTCAGGAGAGGGAGTTCAGCGGATTGCTGGACAACATGATCTGCCAAAGGACCTCAAGTCTGTTTTTTACTTTTATGGTGCTATTACTGGAACCAATCTTTTTGTGATATTGTTTTTTGTGGTATTGATAAGCTAGCTGAGACTGAAAATCGAGCACTTTTCAGCATGAATATGTTCAGTTTAAGCTCGCAGGGAACTACAAGACAAAATTACAGCTACACTGAGGTAGATTGCTTAATGTGGACAAACCCTGGATGTGTTAGCCAACAATAGAAAGCATGAGCTGTCATGGTTGATTCATGACGTCGTTGCCAGCGTACAAACTATGGTAACTGGTTATCTGCGACACACCTTAGCTTCCATTTACAGTACTATACCAGTACATTTGTTAAAGTAGTGACTAAGCCAAAGGAAGGTTTATTAAATGTAATAAATCACATACTCACATTCTCATTCACTCACAAACTCATATTAACAAAACATTATTGTTAACAAACATTTCTATTTGGCCTAAGAAATACAACATTGGCCATAAATGATGGTGTATGAACCAGAACGGCCCGTCATTGTTTGTATTATTATAGCCTGAAATCGTCATCTCTTTAATTTTCTCACGTGCTTTGGTTTCATATTCTTAGTTTCTTTTCTATTGTTTTTATTTTCTACACACGTTCTGTCTTATTATCTGTGAAGCACATACTTACCTGTATGAAAGTTGCTACACAAATAAAGTTTGATTGATAAATGATAAATCATACAGGCCTAGACTGTCTGTCTATATCTATGTTCCAAAAAATAATACCTTGTACAATGCCGATTAAGATGTTTTAATACTTCTCAGGGGTCTTTATTTTTGCTACATTGATTGAATAGCTTTTAATACTTTTTAATACACCCTGTAAGTAAAAGTATGGTGCGCCACTGGTTACAGATTTCACAAACCCACCAGGTAGCTAGCTAATGTCAGTTTTAATGAACTGCTGTCGAAATGACTTCAAACCTATGACATACCCACAATAATGTTACAAAACAACATTTTGAATAGTCAATTGCATCAACGTTAGCTGTTAAAGTTAGCATTACCTTAAACCAAACTCAAAAATCTCCAAATTTCACATGCTTCGATAACGCCGACATACGTACTGAAGGGTCTGACAGCATGGTGATTGATGATACCAGGCATTGCAGCCTCCATCTTTGTCTCCTTTGTCCCTGTGGCACGATAAGAGGGGGCGCCTTCCCGCCACTGATACGTCACGTTGCCGGGCAGGATTCATTTTCCATGGATTTGTCATAATCTTTATCTTAATTGTTGTGTATTTTAATTTATTTCATGTTCTACTTTTACTTTAGTTGTATTACCTTAGTTTACTTGTCACGGTCTAAATATGATCATCTGAAAAGAGAAAAACTGTGTATTTTAATGCTCGTAAAGTGAATTCTGACTCCATCTAAAAACAAGCTGTTAGAATCCATCAGGTCATTATTCGGAATCATAGCAATGAGCTGAGGAAGAGTACCTGCAGAAGGTTGTTCTTGGCGACGAGGCTTGCCTCCAGAGCGTCACATCTGCTCTTCACCCCTCTTCGGCTCCATCTCCGTCTGAGACAGCAGGTACAGGGTGTGCACATGGGCTCTTGTTCTGGCCCGTCTTTTTGTGGTCTGGCCCTTCTGAGGAGGTCATCCTTTTGCCTGCTTGGAGCTGGCTCACCTCCACCTGCTTGTCTCCCAGCAGGCCAACCTGCTCCTTCAGAGCCTTGTTCTCCTCCTTGAGAGACTTGATGTTTGAGATGGAGGAGTACAGGTCCTCTCGGAGTCCCTGCTCACAGTGGCCGGCCTGTTTGGGCTATAAAATATTTCACCAGACTGTTGCGTGAAAGATAGAAAAACACACGTGTAGTTGTTATGGTGACATGTAATAAACAGAGAAACACAACCTGTGCACTGATTAACACAGATGGATCTACTGCATTCTAAGGACAGCACTCCTTGGATCACTCCCCAACAGAGAGTAAAAACATGAACACATACATATTTGACCAGAACCAAACATTTCTCAGATCATTCCATATTAAAGTTGTTTGCCATACATTACTAGCACATGACCTCAGACATGCTGCAACATCTATTTTGTTTGGGGTTAGTTTGGGTTACAGTAAACTATTAAAGTTGTGACACACTAACTTAGGAAATACTCTATAAAAATGAATCTTCCTTCTAGAAAGTGATTTGAGCAACACAGTACTGAAAAAAGTGACCTGTCTGGGTCAAATGAGGAAACCTTTCCTGGTTTCCTGGGCTGGATCTTCTGTCCATTGTGACGGGGTGTGAGGTGGGAGCTGTCAGTAGCCTGTTCAGGCTGCGGTGTACATGCGGAAAAGAATACACAGATGCCGGGTTCAACTCAAAAACCAGTATATTTCAACCATGTGGTCTTTTATTAACACTGACCGCCGTAAGCGGTAACTACAACAAAATCAGACAAACGTCCACAAAAACTATTCTTTCAGTTAAGTCTCTCATTGCCACTCTCGTTCTCGTTCTCGTTCTCGTTCTCGTTCTCGTTCTCCGTCTCCTTCCGTCCTCTCTTGGTGCTCTACTTCCCTTTTATGTTTCACCTGGCAATCAGGTAACTCATTCCAGCTGGGTAGCGCCTGTTCTCCTGGCTGCCCAGCTGCACGTGGGTTTTGTAGTTCTTGTCCCTTGATGTACGAGTTTGTAGTCCCAGAGGCCTCCATTTGGCCGGCACATACTCTGCGTCAATGACCCGGCCTCTTGCAACGTCACACCATGTTAAGGCAGTGGATTGGCTGTAAGGATAGGTGTACTTTACAGCTAGAGTTCAACTTGAAACTATATTGTAGTTACTCAAGTTGAATTCTTGGTCGTATTTTGAACAAGTATTTCTAATATTCAGGTTAGTTCACTGAAGACAAAGCGATAGTGCTCAGTTCAGGTGGTTAAATGTAAATGGAGTTGTTATACACAAGCAGGCTCAAACCAAGATGATATCAGCATTGTTAATGGATTGGGCTTGGCTTCAACTCGAATGTGCCAACACTTGGACAGAGGTCCAAACAAAACCATCATCCTTGGATAATGTGTCATAATATTAGGTTTTGGAATGAGATTTGTGTCACACAGCAGTCTGAAAAGAGTATGGTGCTCTATTTTTAGCTTTTGTAGGAATACAGCAAGCCCACTCATGGTATTCATGATATAGGAATCCTTTTAAGACCTTTTCATGATATTTTAAGACTTGTATTATTTTATATTTGTAACTATATTTTTAGTAGGGTATATGCAACACACCTTAACTTACATTTACAGTACTATACCAGTGCCTTCAAAGTAGTGACTAACCCAAAGGAAGGTTTATTAAATGTAATTAGTCACATATTCACACTCTCTCTCACTCACACACTCACATTAACAAAACATTTTCATTAACAAACATTTCTATTTGGCCTAAGAAATGCAACATTGGCCATTCATTATATTAAATTATATACAGGCCTAGACTGTCTGTCCGAATCTATGTTCCAAAGAATAAAACCTCGTAAAATGCAGATTAAGATGTTATAATACTTTTGAAGGGTCTTAATTTTTGCTAAACTGATTTAATGCCTTTTAATACTTTTTAAGACCCCATGGATACCCTGCAGTAATAGCACCATCAAAGTAAAAAACGGACTTGAGGTCCTTTGGCAGCCATGTTGTCCAGCGATCTGCTGAACTCCCTCTCCTGAGTCATGAAGGTGACATTGTTTTCCTCTCACCGGCCCCCATCGGTGTGCTATACGGCTACTATTACGTGTAGCTATGGTCGTAGAATAAACAGTACAGGTGCTGGTACACAGTATATAATAATAAGTATTATAGTAAAAGAAAAAGTACGACCGCTGGTATATATTTTTACTGTACATATAATAAAGTCGTGGAGAGAGAGTGGATAAACCCAGTTAAAGAGTAACCGCCTCTGCAGGACGTTGTAAGAAGTAAAGCGAACGATAATTTCATTGGTTGACACTACAGCTGACATTCTATTGGTTGGGGAATTTTAATACTGTTCTGCACAAAAAAAATCTAAGCTTAATATGTAAGCTCACGCAACCATAAAGGAGAAAAATTACCTTCAGCAGACATGAAAGACTGTGATCTTCTGGGACAAACATTTTATGAATATAATAAAATGGTACAATGAAAAACTTCACTATGATATAACTGCCAGCATTTTCCCAACACAGTGACCTAAATGTTCCTCGTGTGTACCAAGACCTTTACCTCTCTCTCTCTCTCTCTCTCTCTCTCTCTGTCTCTCCCTCCAGCTCTCTCTCTCTTCCCCCCCTCTCTCTCTCTCTCGCGCTCACTCTCTCGCTCTCTTGCTCTCTCTCTGTATTGACACACAAGAAATGGAGCACTCTTACTCCTGCAGGAAACAGTGCATTGATCTGCAACCTGGGTGGTTTCAGAAGATGAGGAGCAGCTGTGTGTGCATGTGTGTGTGTGCATACCAACAGTGTAGCAAAGCAGTACATTTATTGCCTGATTAGTATGTGTGCGCACAACTGTGCATGTTAAGGCTTCTGTACGTATATGTACGTCCACACGTGTGTCCGTGTGGGTGCATGACCCACTGGGAACGGTGTCAGGGTGGTTAGGAGACAACCTAATAGATAGATAGATAGATAGATAGATAGATAGATAGATAGATAGATAGATAAAACAACAATTTAGTGGGTTTATGGGGAATTGTTTGCTGCAACAACTTTCACTTAGCAAACAACGCTAAGGAGCAGTTACTTCCCGGATTCTTGCTATTACCGTAAGGTTGCAATGCAACCAGCCGAGAAGCTGCACAGAAGTGCTGGGCAGATGGATAAACTGTTGTTCATCAAGAAACAGCTCGTAACTCCCCAGGAAGCAAAGAAACACATTTCCCAAAATGTTCAATGATTCCTTTAGTCCAGCCATAGCAACATACAGTATATCTGTCTTAATAATTAATAATTAATAATTGCTGACCATGGATGCTGTGGTCCTGAACATTTTTAGAGCTTTAAATGCATTTACTACGTTTGCTTTTTCATGTAGTGGATTCTGTCTTTGGCTGAACTTATTATGAACAGTATTTACCAGAATATTTTCCTGTATGACTGTGTGGAAGAAGATGAAGGGGAGGAAAGCAGGTGGAACATTTGGGCATTCTGGCAGACACGCCCCGTCGCAGATGTTTCATTAAATTTGGCCATCAACATCAGGGACCACTGCATGTCTCACCCCGTAGCGGAAATCTGTTTTATGAAGTTTATGAAGCCTTGATTTGCTTTCTGATATTACTCCTCAGTCTGTTTTCTTCTGGGTGTCCACATGGTGAGAGTGTTTATGATACTGGATCATAGAATTAAAGCAAAAGCTTAATTAGTGTGTGCACTCAGCTGTGAAAGGGTCACGCCTGGATTCTCACATGATAAAATGAGCTCACAGCAGGTATTCAAGTATTTGTTGATATGATTAAGTCTGAACAGCAATGATGCAGAAGGTTCTTTGTCCATCTTTTATTAACTTGCGCTACAATGGTACAAGCCTTGCCCATTGAACTAAACAGAAATAGGAGACTGAGGCTGAGGAAAATCTTAACCTAAAATAATCTCTTTTGTTTACTCGATTTTAAGGGTTCAGAAGTCCGTGTAGTATGAGAGTGACCACTTTACAGCAACCCTCAGATGCCCATCAGTTCAGTGTTGATGAGACCCTCTGACAGACAGGCGACAGACAGAGAGAGAGAGAGAGAGAGAGAGAGAGAGAGAGAGAGAGACAGGCAGGTGGTGGAAGGTCTGGTGAGACAGTCTGCAACTTTGCTGCCTTTCTCACTTAGTGCTTTGATTGTACTTTGATTCAATCACTGTTTGACTTCGTTCTAAATGTAACTGAATTATTCTTGAATTTCATTCCCTCCACAGTCAAACATTAGTGAGTATAATTGGATGTGTTTAACAGGCCACAGTCAGAATCACAGAGACATATTTGCTTTAATCAAATAATAAACACATAGTGCTGCACAGCACTGAAGTACATTTTCAGCAGGTGGTGAAGCAGGCCGGCGTCGGGGTTGATGCCTCGCTTTTTATTTATACCCTCCTCTTCCTTGCTTGCGTCTTCTCAAAAGTGTACACTGCTGGGACTCACTGCAACACAGAAGGCAGGGAAGAGGATGGAGAAAAGAATGGGTTTTGCTTATCATTACCTCACTTGGATGTTTGAGCTTCACTGTGCAGAACGATGTATGTGCAGAGTTTGACACTAGAAGGCTCGAGGGCTGTTCTCACCTTCATCTGCTGAAGGCGGAGAGCTTCTCACCTTGAATCTGAGTTTAGCGTGTGTCTGTACAAACAGGATTTTGTGACCTCACAAGTGGTTTGGTAGCCTATCACGGTCCAGTATGCAACCTGCACAAGTGTGATGTGGAGACTTGAAACCTCCACTGCATGTACAGTGACAATGGACTTTTCAGTGAGTGCATTTCCATCCACCTGTTTTTAGGCACATTGTGAATGCGTGCATAAGAACGCCAGATAGGAAACACCAGTAACTTCAAAAAAAATCTAAATGTGGCAGCAAAATAAAAAATAAACGCGTTTAGCTTGAAGTGGGAAACGTCAGTGTATCGGTAAATGCTAAATGCAGCAAATTCCAACCGAAACAGACTTAGGGAAAAAATCACGTACATGAAGCATGTGACTTATTTGTCTCTCAAGCTTCCACCAAAGAGACGACAAATAGCAGCAGATGAAAACATCAAATCTGTTCGGAGCGATGAGAAGACTGTAGCCTTCCTCCAATGAATACATGAAACAAACAGAAATGCCACATTTCTTCCACACGGTTTTTGTTTGTTTGAGGTTTCAATGGCCCTCGTTTAATTGCGTCATCTCGTTGCGCCCACTTCTTCTGCAATGGTTTAATGGCACCTGACTGGAGAATTAGCGCCACCAAGTCCGACTATTCATGTAACAGTAATAGACGGAAACTCACAGTCAATTGCGTCTGGAAACTCTGTAGGTGTGCTAAATGTGGATGGAAGCTTAGCTTATTGAAGTAGGAGACATGTTTTGTATTAGTTAGAATATTAGTTAAATGTTTGAAATGAGCAATATTTGTATTTTCATAGATTCTGGATTCTTCAACAAAGGACGAGGAAAGTGTGTAATTTTAAGATGTTTTTAGGAGGTAATCTAACTTGTTTTGTGGGAATAACCCCATCAGACACAAATGTGTGTTTTTATATGTCTTCAAACATGTCTGTGGGGTAAGCCTGTTCCCTGAGAGTTGTCCAGTGGCATTTTCAGGAAACAGAAGATATGATTGACAGAAGAGTGCAGATAGCATCACAGATCGGTGATATATAACAGTACAAGAATGCAGTTTTCCACGGAAGGCACTTTAAAGCACTTATGTGTCAACGCTGTTTGTTGGAATCTCCTATTAAAGCAGCGATGGGCCATTTCTGTTCACATGTGAACAGGACGCTGATGTATGATGAGGGCCTTGGGTCAAAATGTTGTATGGTATTATGACTGTTATGATGTTATGATGATGACTTTTGATTCACTCATTTATTTCTTGACTTCCACGGTTTGGATGTGGAGGTATTCAAATGTACAAAAAATACTTGGTAAGAACTACTCTCTATTTTGGCCCACATTTATTCTGTGACACAGAGCTGCCCTCTCATTGGTTGAATTAAACCTTAATGGGAGGCGCTTATACCTTAGTGCTCTGCAGCTTGCGGCCTTGTTAATGCTCTCCACACAGTTTCTCACACTCATTATATGACCTTTGAAGCTGTCTCATTCAACCCCCCCTCCCCCGTCTCTCCCTCTGACAGACTGAGAAGGATCTTCAGCATCCCTGGAGAGTTACATACGCAGTGAGAAGATGACGCTGGCAGGTAAATGCAGCCACAGCAGAAAGTCGTACACCTCACAGCTCCCCTTTCCTTTACTGTACAAACTGCTCAGGATTTCATTGTGGGAATAACAACAAGAGTTGCAGTGTTATTAGCTAAACCATGTATCTTGTCATTATTATGACTGTTGGAATAACATAATGAGCATGACTAGTCACCGCCACTGAAAAGGAGAATTACATCACCAGCCCTCGAAGGCTTGTTCATCATTTAGTTTGAGTCAACACAATGTCAAGCTTAATGGAGCAAGCGTGTGTGTGGGTGTGTGTGTGTGTGTGTGTGTGTGTGTGTGTCCTCAGCCTATAAAGAGAAGGTCAAAGAGCTCCCCCTGGTGTCTCTGTTCTGTGCCTGCCTGAACCCACAGACTCCAGAAAAACCTACATACAAGGCAGAAGGTAAAAATAAATCCCTTTCACAATCATACAAGGACAAATGTGCAGTATTATAGCCAACATAGGCACTAGTCATTGTGGGAAATGCAGGTATTCGTTCAACTAAAGCAGAAACACGTAAGTAAACCACATGATGCACCGAAAATCACATATGGATGATATGTAACATTGCTCTTGTGTTAAAATGTCATGTTAAATAAATAAACTCAACATGACCACAACCTAACACCACAGATGCGGTGGACCTGGGCTGGTGCGCCATCAAAGACGTTGAGGTCATTGAGCTGAACAAGCGGGCATCGGGCCAGGCCTTCGAGGTCATCCTCAAGCCCCCTTCCTTTGACGGCGTGCCAGAGCTCAACGCCTCCATGCCGCAGCGCCGCGACCCGTCCCTGGAGGAGATCCAGAAGAAGCTGGAGGCCGCCGAGGAGAGGCGAAAGGTGAGGGCAGAAGGGGTGGGGTTGGATGGTTGTATGGTCATACTCACAAGAAACACAATTGGACAGGACCTAACCCTAAACTGTAACCCTAACCCTTGCTATTTGCAGCTCATTCCGGCGTTGTCAACCATCTGACAACTCTCTTTGTTGGCAGCATGATTTATCAACTCAGGAGAAAAAGGGTGGAAATGGATAAAAGGAAAAAGGCAGGGAGTGTTTGAGCTGATGGAAAGGAAAGGGGAGGAAAGCAGAGGGAGGGGGGAGATGAAAAGAGGGACATGAAAGTACAAGCACACACACACAATGGCTCATATTCATCAAGCAAAGAGGATAGAGGGGGGGTGAGAAGAGAGAAAATATAGCTAGCACAGAGAGCGAGTCCTGGCAAAAGACATCTGCCACATCAGATGTTTCCTTTTGATAATCATTTGTTTATTAGGTGCCTTAAAGGCCCAGAAAAAGTCTTCTGCCCAAGTCAAACGGTTTTGCGTCTTTCACAGGAAGGATTTGTTTTTCCTTTTTGTCTCTGTAGCATTTTCGCTGGTTTGAAGTGGGCAAAGCTCAGTTTGATAAAGGTGATGTCATGTACTTCCGTGCATCGTTCAGGATTTAGCAGTATTGATGAATCAGATTCTGACAGTTGGGTTGACAAGGGTTGTCTTGGTCCCTTTCGAACAATCTGATAAAATCACACCACGACGCAGTGCTGAGGATGTAGTTTAGCTGAGTGTTTTAACTGATATCTAAAGATGTTTTAGATGGGTTTTTTTTTTTTACTTTGAGTGCGCTTATCTTAGTCATGAATAATTAATGAGAGACATACTTGATTTGAAGCCATGTTTTCAGGGGCTTTAAAGGACCATAAAGCCAATGTCTACATTTACAGTCAGGCGTAATGTAAATGGCTTACTCTTTCCTGAGGCAGTGGTCACAGCTACTGCAAGTCATACATTTGGCACACGCCCAAGAGACAAGACACGCACTGTAACCCCCTGTGCCTTTCAGAGAAGGAGCACTGGATTTCCTTTACATGCTAACATACCGTAGCCTGTATTCTAAATATTTGCATCACATTTTATCACGTGTGACAGGTGTCTGTATCCTGGAGGTCACACACTCGGCTGATGACAAACCCACTCAAAGACAACCATTGACATCTTTAAACATAACCCTCTGTTAATGGTGCATGTCAGATGTTCTGGTGCAAGTGTCTTCTTCCCTAATGCCTATTCTGCCTCTTGCAGAGAGATTGCAGCTCAAATTCACTTTACTCTGGATCCTATTTGGTAACGGCTTGGTGAAGACCATGGAGTTGATGGGTTCTGGCTTCACACGCTAACAGAGAACACATTTACTGCGGCTGGAGTCACTTTAAATGAAAACGCAGAGACCAATAAAAGACTTTAACCTAATTAAATTAGCATTGTTCACAGCGCCTGCCATTGCTGTTCGGATTCTGGCATGTTACGTTGTGAATAATGTGCTGTTTGGAACCGCAATGCCACTGTGTGATTGCACAAAACGGTGCTCGCCACACAGGAGCATTGGTTATGAGTGAACCCCACTGGCAATGAATCGCAAAGTTTAATACAAGAAGAAAGCAAAAACAAAATCCTGATTTCTGCTTCATGGGAAAGAGCCCATTATTATGAGTAGAACAGTGTTATTGTTACTGATCCATGCTGCTAGAAGAAGTCTACCTTCCTCGCGTTACCTTCTCTCCCTACTATAACACAGTTGATTAACCTTGTAATTAGAAAAAGTAAATAGAACCATAGATTGATGATTGTGCAACCAGTGTATACCATAGATGTATACCCTCTTTATGACTTGCAGTTTAACAGAGGTGAAAATCGCCTGTTGATTGACCTTCAGTGCTCTCTATCTCCCTCTAGTGCCAGGAGGCTGAGCTGCTGAAGCACCTGGCTGAGAAGAGGGAGCACGAGCGTGAGGTGATCCAGAAGGCCTTCGAGGGGAACAACAACTTCATCAAGAATGCCAAGGAAAAGCTTGAGCAGAAGATGGAGGCCAACAAGGAGAACAGGGAAGCCCTGCTGGCCGCCATGCTGGAGAGGCTGCAGGAGAAGGTGCGGCCCTGTTGATCTGATCATTTCTAACCTTCACAGAGAAATTCCCCAAATGTCAAAACATCCCTTTCAGTTTCCACGAATGTTATGTTATTCCGCGAAACTTAGCTTAGCATAAAGACTGAAATAAAGGGAAACACATTGCCAGGCTCTGTCCAAAGGTAAAAATCCATCTTCAGCACCTGTATAAATGACAATTTGCCATTTCATGTGTACCATTTCTTTGTCTGAATGTTGCCAGGCAACCAGCAGAGCCAAGAAATAGTAAAACAAGCTTCAGCTACATAGTTATAGTACTGACATAAGAGTGGTGTTGATCTCATTTAACTCGGCAAGAAAGCGAATAAGCGTATTTTCTAAAATGTCAAACCTTTCCTTTAACAAGCGCTGTTTTATTGAGACCTAAAATGGAAAGTTTTCTTGAGTGCAAAAGAGGCAAGCCTTCAAAATCATAAACCAGGCTTGCATTTCTATTTTAGCATCGTTCATCGGTTCTCATGAATGTTATATGAGGTGGAAAAGAGTTGTGAGTTCTCCCCACTCTGTATCTTTCCCAGTCGCTGAGCCGCTGCCTTGTTTCCGCTGGCATCGCCCTCATTAATGCTAATATATTCATGAATGCTAATGGCTCTAATGCTGCTATGTCTCTGTGTTTGTCTGGCAGGACAAACACGCGGAGGAAGTGAGGAAGAACAAGGAGATGAAGGAAGAAGCCTGCCGGTAGATGAATGGATCCGGGGGAGAAAGAGCAGGACTGGGAGTTGTTTGAGTTGGTAAAAAAAAAAAAAAAAAAAGTCAAAACAGTGCAGGAAAGAGATAAAAAAAAAAAGATCTCAAAAGCAACTGAAGTTTTCATATTTGATGTATGCTGAAGCGATTCTGAAAAAGCTGTACAAAGTTTAGCCAGCTCTTGATGTTGAAATTCAAAAACAAAATCTTTTTCTTTTTTTCTAAAGGAAAGTGGGTGGAGGTCGGGGGTGGCACCAAAACATACATTTCAAATATTTAACCGAGGCGCGACACGGGTTGTTTGGTGAGGTATGAAAGCTGCATGAAGGCAGGAGGAGGTACAAATTTAAATCATAGCTCTCTCATTTCTGCAGAAAGCAGGAACTTCTAACTGCACTGCACGATGTTTGAGCACCGGTGACTGAGCTGTGTTCCTCTTGCTGTTGGTGATGCTCTGTATGAATAATTGTAACCGAATGCTACCAGTTTGGCAGCAACAGTCACTCCGTTTCTGTCCAGTTAGACTGTAGCTTCGGAGCAGGGATTTGTCATCTAGATTGTTACCAAGTAATACGAAATGGAAAAAGGCGTCATGTGCTCAGGCAAAAGTGGACACACAGATGTAGTTCAGGAGCCCTAGTCAGTCACAACCGATACAAGTCCAAGCTAAGAGTCCCAGCCTTCTTAAGTCTTTGGTTTACAGGACACTCAGTACACATTAATTGGACATAACACACAAGCTTCTGCTGTTTTCCGAATGAAAAATATAAGTTGATTTTCCCAAGGTCCACCGCTCTCATGCTAATTCTTTGCTGCACCGTTTTTTGGGATTGTTCGATGGGTCTGTCTGGGGACGTCTGTGTGTGCTAAACTCAGTGAATCTCACAATATGGTTTATGAATCTCAAACGAAGCATCTGGTTCGTTCTACAGTGCTCCAGGGGAGTAAAGAAAAAAAGGGGGGTGGGAGCTTGAAAAGGGAAGAAGCTCTGCTGTATTCGGCCATTTTCAGGCTCTTTGTGAAACTTAACTGTAGTGTAGTTGTAGATCAGTCACATGCATTTGAGTCTCTTAGATTTAGAGCACTGATTGCACTCTTATTTCATTAAGCACAACTCAGAAGCACATAGGCTTACATGAAGGACAGTGAATATATACAGCATTAACAACAATAACATCCCAAGGAGGTGCGTGACTGTTAGTTTGGACAGATTTGATTTAGCAAAGGATGAGTTTGGGGGTTTTCTTTCCTGGCTAACGAGTGGTCTCATTTTGCTTTGGCATGTGTCGTGTCATCGTGCTCGGTTGGTCAGTTTATGATTTTCAATGGAACGTAAACCGAAAGATGAAATTTGCTTGAGTTGTTGAGTCATACTGACTTGATTGAAATGTCTAAAATGTTTGCACTGTAGCTGGGGAGTCGTACCATGAGGTTTGTACTTACTGTAACTGTGTGTCACTGTATATCTTCATGGCTGGATTGATTGTATCTATTTGGCATGGTCAGTAAAAACAGCTTGACTGAACTTACACTTGGCGGTTGTTCTCATCATTTCTCACTTGAAGATTGATAGTACAATGCTTTGCATGCACTGCATACACACGTTCTCTCAAGTCTCTCTCAACATTTTTCTTACTGTCCAGCCACCATAATCCAGATGAGCAAGTTGCTTTGCAGACATAAACAACATAAATACCTTTTAAGAAATTGATAACTCAATCAAAAAAGCTATGCGTCATCAACTTTGGGATAAAAATTGTCATATTGTTTACAATATTTACAATAAACAGGTTTATTGTAAAATGTGAGTTTAAAACCATGAAAGAGAAGAGAAATAAAATAAGACATTCATTCATTCATTCATTCATTCATTATCCATACTGCTTATCCCGAAGGGTCGCAGGGGGGGGCTGGAGCCTATCCCAGCTAACATTGGGCGAGAGGCAGGAAACACCCTGGACT
>JAVQJF010069391.1:0-19192 GCA_036023855.1 Gadopsis marmoratus
CGTGTGTGTGCGTGCGTGTGTGTGTGTGGGGGGGGGGGAATGAATAACCAGTAGGTCTCACACCTTCTGTGAGCTGCCTCTGTCTGTTTAAACAAGCCAAACAACAAAGACGGTGTTGGGGGGGGGGGCTTTGGGGAGAAGTGTGCCATTTCACACCTTCCAGAAGCCAAATGGTGCTCATTGTTGGGTCACCACAGCAATGAATGGCCACTAAACACATTGGATGGTGTGTGCCAAACAAAGTGGAAGATGGGAGCTGCCACAGGCATGCCCAGACATGAGAAGAGACTGCAGTGGACTATTTATTATTGGCCCACATACTTTAAACACATCAGTGTCATCTTGAGTGTGAAGTGCACTATGATTGGCTAACTTGTTGTTTTTGTTGTTCTACTCATTGGAAAATAAAACACTTTAGATGTTAAAACAAGACAAAACATCACTATGATATTTAAACTGAGGAGGTGAATGCATCAGGTATCACGTTGTGTTCCAACACTGTGAATGTGAGATTTTCTCATTTCTGCCTTTATGGAATATTTTCATTTATCCTTTTAGTTGAGAACCTTTATTACGTTTAGGCAGTCATCTGTCAGTGGGATGGGAAGGAAGCATAGTTTCAACAGACACTTGTGTATTCAAAGGCGCTCATTTTCATAAAGCAACAGGTGTATGCAAACATTCTGAATGTAAGGACTGTGTTCCTAAATTAGATATCCACCATCTAAAAAGTGAAACTCAAAATGATTAAAACACAAGCTTTTCTTCCTCAGTATTTACACTTTCTTATCAAAAGGGCGTACAGTATAATAAGGCATTGGTTTTGCTAATACAGTCAACATCGTATAGAGTTAATTGTAAAATCCTCCAAAGCAAAAATAGCCTTTTTTTACTTTGCATTTCAGAGCTTTGAGGAATAGAGTTAATAAAAAAAGGTTTTCAGTTGCAACACTCATGACTCATGACAAGTGTTCTTATCAATCACACGTAAGAGTCAAACACTCATGGTCATCTTGTGTTTGCTCATTAATTAGGTCATTGTCTGTGGTGAGCTGCTGTTCTGTAGCGATAAAATAAAGTGTGCGCTGCTCGCTGTCAGGTAATGCTAACCTGTTCAGCAGGATTCTCCAAACGGAGGCACCTGAGGCATCAACAATCATCCGCTTGTTCAAACCAAACGTAGAGTTCGTCATTCATTATTGTTCTCTAAAACCCTGAGCCCTGTTTGATGGGCCACAGAGCTTATGGCAAGTAATTTAATCAACGAAGAATACTGAGTGAACTGCATGTGGTGTAACTGAATCTTGGTAAGTGATTGACAAGATAAAAAGGTGACCAAAGAAAATTTATTTTATCACTAAATCAAGAAAAGAGAGCTAAAATAGACTACATGCGTTTTTATCTTGCCTCCATTTCAGTTATTGTCGGCCGCTCGCATGGTTGGCACTGAGGGGAGTTTGTTCTTAAGAATGCAGAATTACAGTAGTAAGCAACGTGTGAAACACATAAAAACTCGGGACACGGGACATCAAAAGTCTGTTGTGATTCTAAATGATCCTCCCTTGAGTGAATGTGGCCTGTGATCATGTAGATGTGGTGTTCAAAACAGGCCGCAGTAATTATTTGCACACTCGGCTTTAACAGTTTAATGTGAATTTGGTTAGTGATTGCTAAGCCACATTCCCTCAGCAATAGCAAAGATATAATAACTTTCCTTAAAGCTATGTAAAGCAGGGTAGAGAAGTAAGAGATAAAATAGGTAGTTTGGATTGATTGATTGATTGCAGCATGTATAAATGAGTACAGCATAATTTCTTTGCTGTCAATATGTTTGATAATCAAGTTTTTTGCAAATTTTAGACCCAAATTTAGACCCATCTGCCTTGGCAAAATAATGGACAAAACACAATTTCTCAGAAACAAAGTTGAAATAATTAAAATTGGCGGCTGTAACATAAAACTATAGGATTGTTACATTATCCAGGAGAGTCCTGTGGTTCTATGTTTATCCTTTAAAGAAAAAACTGAAATGGGAATACAGGATGGGAAAAACAGAACCAGCAGACCCTACCACTCTAGCTGACATTAAAAAAACATATTTTTAAATATTTTGGATAGTATCTGTGACTCCTTATGAGGGAGCCTCAGAGTCACTATTGTCATGTTAGTTGTTTGAGGTTCCTGATTGTGTTTATTTAAATTTTATTTGGATCGGTTGAAAATAACCTGATTATTTGACTGAGTTAATCCAGCTGATGACATTGTGATCAGTGTAATGCAGCCAATGATGTAATCATTTATATTTACGTGAAGGCACCTTTCTAGTCTGGTTCATCATGGAAAAGCAGGAGCATTAACATGATAATACATGCAGCCAGCATGGTGACTCAACTCAGCCAACTGGAACAAAAACAACGAGGGATTTTTTACTGTGAGGACAATCCAGTTTCAGTTAGATGTTTCAAGTAAGGTGCATCATCCAGCCTTCACCAAAAATACAGTTATCAGGAACTCTTTCCCAAATTTCCTCATTCATTGCACAAGGAAGCTGCAGGAGCCTACGTCAGAGGTATCAGACATGAATAAATCTGCCAGTATAAACTTTGTGATGTAAACTAATGTTTAAAAATGATGTAAATATGTTTCACCCATGCTAGCGGCGTCAAAAGTGAAATATCTGACCAAATGATCAATGAGTTGCCCTGAAATTTGGTTCAGATATTCAAGGTACCCAGAGGGGACATGTGAACATACTAATGTTAGCATGTTAACATGATAACAGAGTTACGCTTGACGTGCTGATGGCAGGGCCATGTTTAGCGTGTTAACTTTGTAGGTGAATTTGTTTTTAAAAAGGTCTAAGGTGCCAAGTTGTGACTTGATTAACCATTATCTTGTACACTTTTGAGATAATAATTAAAATGTATCATTTGTTGTCTACCCTGTCTTGCGTGACACTGAAAGTCAGGAAAATGGAACAAGTTTTTAAACTTTTTATGTAAATGTCCATTTCTATTTCCGCTCATGTAGCAACAGTGTTCCCATGTGAACGCGAACGAACTGAACCCCAATCATATCTTGTACTTGACTTCCCATGTTGAAAATACAACCTCATTCAGATTGAAAGCAGCATCTGATGTCCTATTATGGCCTGAACGTTTTGCCCACTAGTGGTAAAGCAAATTTATTTCTCCATTTGTCAGCAACAGCTTTGAACACTTTTGTTACACATGATTGGAAGGCACACATGGGATTGTACTACCTAGCTTGTTTCAAGCAACTTTTACGGGACTGTACCGTGGCCACAGACTTTAGTCTTAATAGCAGAAAATGTGCCTGTTGTTAGATTACTTATTTTCATGAGTAAGTTTCAATTACAGTTTCGATTTCTGTATTATCTCACTCTAACATGTTTATGTGACGTTGCTCATTGGGAAGGGCCAATCCCCCCGGGGGCTTTGCCAAAAGCAACACTATATCTATAAAGACAAACAGCTCATTCCTTTTTTCCCCAACACTATTCCTTATGGTGCAATTCCTGAATGAGCTGTTTCCAACAATAGCCCACAGAGTGTAAAATAGTAAATTAATGGCTTTATGATTTGGTTTCAGTTTTTCAGTCTGTGCTCATGTATGTCTCCTTGAGACCCCGAAGGATTAAATCGGACCATGTTGAATTGTACTGATGTAATTGATGCTTAATCTGGGTTTTCCTTAAAGTTTAAACCATCTGTTTCATTTTAATAGATTAATCACACCTGTTCAAAAGAAGAAACCTAAATTCCATTTTCAAAATGTCATTCCCTTCATGTGTGGTGGGTTGAACTTTGACTCTCCCCGAGAAGTCACTCACTTGCGTTTATCCAGACTCAGCGGGTGAGAACAGCGGTGCTAAAGTCACACCTCAGACCACTAAAACGGAGTCTGGGTATGAGGCCCCCAACATCAGCCGTCCAACAGAGAATCTGACGTGACAAAGTTCTCACACAGGACGACCATAAAGGAATCTTAATTGGACCCCCGGCTTAATTGGACCCCTTTGAAGGCAAGATCAGTCAAAGTCAGATTAAATATTTGAATTTTTAAATCAGTAGATCTCTGTTTTTGTCATATACGACAAGTTTATATGAATTCTGTAAACTAGTGAAATGCCCAACATGAGTCTGCTTTTATTCAGAGGTAACAAATATACACATACACACATGGTATGGAAATTGGGAGTCATGTATTGGTTTGATTCCTTTTTTTAACAGTTATTCATTTCTATGGAAAACAGTAGACGCAGTACAGGGATGTTTTGTGACAGCGGCATGTTGGGCAAAGTTCATGATTTCCTTCGAACTCCACTGATGTCTTTCTTAATAGTTAAAAGGAAACTAACATAAAAAAGATACTGTGAGAAACTGCTGCAGTATCAGCCTACAGCACCTTGGACACTACTTGGATATACGTATTACATATCTACCGCAGATATTGAGATGATCTTTTTTATATATTTTTATCTATCTATCTGTCTGTCTGTCTGAATATAATCTGCGGTACACATAATTAAAATGAATACATATAGTGTAGGAATATATAAAAACATTTTGGGATATAAGCAAAACCAAAACAGTCCAAATACACGGGTAAAACCAACATGATTATATACTGCGGGCAGTTTTGTGGGAAATTTTCTTCTTTCTTTCTCCCCTCTCCTGTAAAGCACTTTGAGCTACACCCCCTGTATGAAAGGTGCTATATAAATAAAGTTGAATTTTTATTAAAATCATTGAAAATCTTGTAAAAATCAGTCAAGATTGTCAAACCTCTTTTAAAAGTCCTGGGAGGAAGGAGAGGAGGAACTGACCGCCCTGCAGCAGCTCTTCCAATGTGAGCACATTCATCCAGACAGGTTGTAAAATCATTAGCATCTTCATAGCAGCAGAGGTGACTCACAGCGACAGCAATCACAGACATTCGAACACAACAGCCCACGCACACCTTTAAATCTTAATAGACATAGTTGCACATTAAAGCGATACAACTTCAACCCTTCTGGAAGCCATTTAGCCACATTTTAGTGATCCCATACACGTTAATAACAAACTGAGCATATGACAATGAAGAAGTAAATTATGCCTCAAGCATTTTCTGATGACATTGTGATTGTTGTTGTCGGCTGTAATAACTTGTCACCATTAGTATGTATTTAACCAACTTGATTGGACACTGTTTTTCATGAACACGGAAACAACACATTTGTTTAAAGCCACCTTTTAAGCCTACAGGGGCCCACGTTTGATTTGGGTGGAATATCACTTTAACATCACTTTAACATTTAAAAGTGTACCATTCCACGTTGTCTCATAAAAACTAATAACATAATCCAGAGCATCGCCCAATCTCACCAGTATATTCTCATTACTTGTAGTCATATTTACATTGCTTGACAATGGTGATATAACTGAGAGGAAAAGTAAAATACTATGTTTAGTTTGACATTTTGGGAAATACACTCATACCAGTCTCATGTATGTCAGTTAAATAAACAGTTACAACCAGCACCACTCACCAAGTAATGCTGGCTCTGCTTAGCATTACTTGGTGAGCTTCAGAGGTGCTGGTGGGTGGATTTCATTACCTTCAGACAGAGCTAGGCTAGCAGTTTCCCCTTATTTCCAGCTAATTAGATGCTGCTTCATATTTATCCTACAGGCATGAGAGTCTTTATCTAACTCTTAGCAAGAAAACAATTACACTTATTTCCCAACATATAAAACGGTTCCTTTAGAGTTTGGAAAATTTTATGTTTTTAAACCAATTTTCTCCTCTGCCACCTTTTTAATTATTTTTTATTTTAACAAACATTGAACGTCTCCCACTATGTAGTTCCTCACCTTAACTTTTCACAAGTATCTGCAACCATGATACATGTTTTAATTTGCTTTGTCTAATCCCACAAGTGCAGCAAAGCTCTGCACACATGCGTCTTCCCATGTTGTCCTCAGAATGTTAACCCAGCTCTGTGCAGTCGTAGCCTTTTTGTTTCTCCCACTCAAAGCTGTTGTGTTGGTGTTTTGCATTGTGTATATTTGGCCTGTGATTGTATGTGTTTTGGGAGCGTGGGAGTTCATATGTTGGAGTGTGTGCAGAGGCAGCCACAGGTGTGAATGCCATGTGACTGAGATCAAGAAGGGTAAAGTGAGAGCGCTCAGCTGTCTGCTTAGATCACTATGAAAGAGGAGTATATTGGAAAGGTACCAAGCAACAGTGTATAGTGAGCCTAGCAACAAACAGAGTTAGCAACACAACCTTAAGTGTGTTTTTGTTTTCTATTAGGTATTTAGTTGCTTGTCTTATCCAGACATACAGTGAGACCGTTTTGCAGATGCAGGGATAAAACCTGCTGCTTTTAAAGTTATAGAATATGTTTTGGATTTTGTCCCACCCAGTGTGTTCAAAATCGTCAGTTGTCACATCTGAAATCTTTATTTCACTTTTGTTTGTTTTTTACAGAGTATTGCTCCATTTCGCAATAGTGCAAAATTCAGTATTTTAAAGGTTGACATAAATAACAAACATATCATAAATAATTATCACCACATTGAACACAAACGAACAAACAAACAAAAAAAAGGTACAGTCACATTGAAATCGCACAAATGGATTTAAGATAAGCAATCTTTCTATTTACAGTTAAATCGGCAGAATGGAGGCCAACGTCTTGTGTGGTTTCGTGTGGCTTTCTCTTGAAGTCTGTCCCTGACTCATATGGACTTTACAGAATAACAGCATCTCCATAAGACCATCATGGCCCTGCTCTACTGGCTCCACTCTAACAAATGAAAAGTAAGGTAGTATTAGATAAACAGAACCGGATCACCAAAATCCTTCAAAAAGAACAAAAAAAAAAAAAGGCAACTTCTCAGAAGTCTGTAATGGTACTGTATCACTGCACTACACATAAAGTGAACCCGGCTATTAATGGAGTCGAAAAGACTCAAAGTGATCCATTTATTTTAGACAACGCAAGTCCAGTGGTGACATTCCCACCACAGTTTCTATAGCATGTGGGTTTGTTGTTAATTATACAGTTGTTTATAGCTCAACTTTGTTGCAATAACTTTGTTGGATCCATTTCAACGATGAGGTAATACAACAAGACACCACTCTTGATAGAGTGTGGAAAGGAATATGACAGCACCAAGTGTCAACAGCATTACTCAATGTCAAGTGTTGGTGTACTGTAGGTAAACTAGTACTTGCTGATTTATTGTCATTTTAAACTGCCATGTGTCCCAGGATTATATCCACCTCCATGTCCACTTAAAATATAAAATAACAAAATTGAGAAGTAGGATTAAAGACAATATAAAGTAATTTCATTGACTGGTCAATGAGTTTGCAAGCAACTAAAGCCTTTTGCACAAATATTGCAGACATAAGGTTCAGTCTCATGAGAGATCATGCTTGTGGCAGTCAGGAAAGACTAAGAAATGCAAATGAAATGCTGGATATCAAATAGCAACTGTCGGTCCTCTTAACCAGGAGATGCTCCAAACGCACACAAACTGAACTACCTCTCTTACACTTAGACATTCTCTTTGTCATCTCCATTGATGATATGCACATCACACACCTAAATAAATATATATAAAAAAAAACACTCAAAATAGGCATAGGCATCTGATCTGTTTCCTTCTCTAAGCATCTTCAAAAACAGAATATATTATAATTTATACCTTTTTATAAATACATATAGTTCAACATAATAATTCTCTGTTTTTATATATTAAAAAAGGATTTAAACTCATTTACAGTTCTGAGGACCTAACCTTTCCATGAGGATGGTGTCCATGCTCTCTTCAGTGTGGGGAGGGCTTATAACATTGCCTGTTACTGCCACCTAGTGTGGCATAGCAGCACTACAACATTTTATCCTCCTGTTCGGAGTCAATGCCAATATGTAAACATGCATGGTTTAACCAGTCAAAAGCTACATTCCAAAAGTAAAATCACTCAGTTTCTCTTTTTTGTACATTATTGCAAAAAATCCTGACATCAAAAAAAATCTTGCAGAGGACAACAACATCAGACCAAAAACATTTACATCACACATGACAGTATTAAGTGTCCACCACGTTTCACGATGAGTGTGTCAAACACTGAGTGGCTGGAAAAACAGTGGGGCTCGAGGAAAGATCGGTCAGTGGTAACACATGTTTATCTGGGAGCATCTTTGTACTCTTGAAGAGAGCAGGAGCTGGTATCTGTATGGTGGCGCTGTACAGTGAAGTTTCAGGCATCCAGGTCGGATACAGCACAGTCCAGAATTAATGGCAAACGTGGTAAAGAGCAGCCAGATTGGTTTGACCAAAAAAGTATGGTAAAAATGTCTGTGGATCTTTCAGGAATCATCTCGTGTCCCTGAAAAATGGTTACGTGTGGAATGTAGTGTAATAATGCACATTAACAACCTTTTTAAAGATTGTCTAGATTTTTTTAAATATTAATATTTTAATAATATAAATTTTTCTGCATTTTCATGCCTATATTAGACCTATTGAAAGTTAAGGGACAGACAGGAAACAGTGGGAGAGACAGGGGCATGACATGCAACAAAGGTCGCCGGCTAGAATGGAACAGGCAATATTGCGGTCACACTGCATCTAGTGTAACCATTTGGCTACCAAGGAGCTCCAAAGATTGACTTGTCTTGTACATTTTTTAAACCTTGGTAGGTCAATCTTTACCAACAATGCCATTAATTCTGGAGGGTTCTGTATATTAACTGAGTCAGGAGCCTTATCCACACCTTCCTTGTTGCATCCCCCCCGCCCCCATCCTTTTACCCGTCCACTCGCTAATCCTAGTCTTAAACCGAGCAGTTGCGTCTCTTCCCAGAGCCAGTCTGGGCGGTAGCAGCAGAGGCTGAAGTCAGCCAAGCAGTGACCCCGTGTCAAAGACTGGTGGAGGAAACTGAGAGGGTGGGCGAGGAGGGCGGTGGGAAGTTCAGCAGCTCCAGTACAGCCACACCCACACTGCTGCGCCGTGTGAACATGCAGGAGGCCGCGACCCATTTGTTGCTGCGTGGGTTGTACTTCTCGATAGAATTGAGACTGGAGCTGCCATCGTTACCTCCCACTGCATATAACCAGCCATCCATAGCCACGAGGTCATGGGTGCTCCTGCAAGGAGAAAATCATCTAATTGATTATCCAAATTCCACATGTATTGTACAGCCACATTATTTAATATGCCAGATTAGGAATTAATAATAATCTCTATGCATTCTGTTTAATCTAGTTAACTCTAAATGTATTACAGAGTGCCAATAAAAGGCAGCACCTTTTATTTACAGTGGATGCAGT
Organism: Gadopsis marmoratus; assembly: GCA_036023855.1. Taxonomy (NCBI): domain Eukaryota; kingdom Metazoa; phylum Chordata; class Actinopteri; order Centrarchiformes; family Percichthyidae; genus Gadopsis; species Gadopsis marmoratus. Next base: position 9,354 of record JAVQJF010069391.1, read on the forward strand.
GTGGGCTTTGCATTACATTCACAAAATACAAGCCCACTGCATTTATCACTGAATTGTTGAAAAACTGAAAGATGACAATAGAGATGCAATAGGCTTACAGACGTGACAATAACAGATGTATTTAAAACAACGCTGCTGAGTTCCTCCTGTGCCACATAGTTTTAAAATCATAATATAGTGTGATTATTTTAGCCAAGACAATTATTCTACAATATTTTCACAGTGGCACATGTACATGTGTCTAATGGTTTAGAAGTATGATAGCTTAGAGGGCAATATAATGTGATGTTTGGGACTGTGTAAACAAATTTGTTAAGAAAAGCACTCGAAGCCACACAGCTGATGGACATGGGTTATTCATGGGGCTGCACAGACAACTGTCTTCAGGTTTCTCTGCTCTTACACAAGAAAGTGTGTGTCTGAGTGAGTGAGTGTGTGTGTCTGTCTAGGGGCACAAGTGAATCTGCTGGTGTATCCTCAAATACAATCTCTAAATCTCCCTCCCTGATGCCAATCTTTTATCCATACAATGCTGCGATTGTGTGCATGCACGCCTGCTTTGCTGATCACCCGCAAGACAAGTTTAATCTTCTAAGAAATAAGAGAGAGCTGCGTGTTGTGGAAAATAGGTCATTTGATGTTTATGCCGTAAGAAGGTTTAGGCAGTAAAGAAGACATCCAAATGCCTCAAATCCCACGCCTTGAAGAGTGAAGATATTCCACAGAGCAAAATAATCGCAGCAGGGGTTCCCGTTTGAAAAGCTGTATACAGACAGCACAACGGTTTAGTTCTTTAGCTTCTCAAAAGGAGATTTTATCTTATACTATATATAGGTTATATAGGTTATATAGGTTAAGTCAAAACTCGGTTCGGTCTGTGGGTACGAAGCATGAAAACAAAGCTAAAAGCTGGACAGGTTTTAACAAAATAAATTTGTAGAGTGCATTTGAAGCATTTCATTACTATGAGTTGAAACTGTGCAGCTGGAAAATACTTAGAACGTGGCGTTATGGTACGTTACTAGCGGTCGTGCCGCTTCATTTAGAAAGAGCAAAGGCCAATGGGGAAACTCCAACACTTGACTTAACAATAGCGTAACATCACTCACTCATTCAGTAAATCACAGACTTTACTGCAGTCCAGCCAAAAATAAAGCAGAGTCTTCAAATAAGTAATCTGTGCCATGAAGAGTCTTTAACGTGGGACTGAATGGGGCCTGCTTGTTTTCCCAAGTATTTAAAATTCAGGATGTCTTCCTTTGTGTTATTATTGAAGTACATTTGTCTGCAAACTGCTTCCTTACTTGCTCTGGTTGCTCTTGTCTCTGAAATATGACATGGGGGTCTTCCATGTCAAACATTTATCTCTGCAGATCTTGTGTTTGCTGTGCAGTTTTACACTCTCCTGTTTAAAGTGAGTTTGGCAGTTACAAGTTTTGATATTCGCACACACACAAAGTTGATAGAGTTGATTTTACTGATTTCCTTATACTATAACTTTTTCACTGCACCTGGACTGTTTTTCCCCGTTTGTACCAAAATGAATTCTGTGTGCAGACTAACCTGCGTATATTCATGGGCGCCACTCCCTCCCAGGTGTTGGTCTTGGGGTTGAACCGCTCAACAGAGTTCAGGCAGCTGGTGCCGTCATTTCCTCCTGCGACATAGAGCATGCCGTCCAGCACAGCCACCCCGGCACTGCTGCGCCGACTCAGCATGTTGGCAATGGCTGTCCATGTGTTTCCCTGTTCATTAAATCAAGAGACTGAGCATTGAGTAAACATGTTCATAGATTCATCAGTAGTGTATGATTTTGTCTCCACATTCAGTTGATACTGGCAACAGACAAGTTAATTTGCTGATGTATTTAACAGCATTAAATTTACCTGGGGGTCATATTTCTCCACTGTTGCAAGATGCGAGGAGCTGTCATAACCTCCCACTGCATACAAGCTGCCATCTGGAGGGAGAAAGGGCGTAAACACTCAGAATGTAAATATTAGAAGTCAAATATCAAGTTGGCAACACCCTCTTGATTTCAAACATTAAAATGTAAATAGTGAAACATAAACAAACAGTAGAACAGTATGTTCATAATATTATGTTTGTGGCAAGTTCCTACCCAGAGTTGCTACTCTGACATATCTCCTACGTGTGCTCATGGCAGCAATCGAGGTCCATGTACTGGTCAGAGGGTCGTAACGTTCTGCACTGAAAGAGCAGAAAAAGACTTACATCTTTTCAATATAATGACAAAGCAGCATCAAGACAAACAAAAGCTACAGCGATAGAATAATGTAGCAAAATCTAGCTCATGAAGAGGTTATCAAGCATTCATCACCAAAATATGAGTCTGTGTGTACCTATTGAGGCAGGAAGCTCCATCATAACCTCCAGCAGCGTACAGTAGGCCATGCAGGACTGCTACACCCAAACAGCTCCGTCGTGTTCCCATTGAAACCTCAGGTTGCCAGGAGTTAGTGATTGGGTCATAGGACTCCACCGTTGCAAGGTCTGAAGTGCCATCGTAACTGAGGAGATATAAGATATAAATGAACCAGGAACGGCTTTTTGATGATTGAGGTGGCGGTACGTTGCCATAAATCGATGTTGTACTATGTTTTTCTGTTGCCAGTCATTGCATTGAGGAAATCCTGTAACAGCTTATCAGGAGCACAAGGATGAAGTCGTTAGTTTTGCTATAAGCATCAGTCAGGATAAAGTTACATGTAAATCATCCACATGTTCCTCCTGCCAAAGCTTCCTCTTTATAAAAGTCAGGTTTAGCTCATATCACACTATGTAATGTTTGCGTAAGAGATGAGATGGTGGGCTATCTAGTGTCAAAGATCGACACTATGGTTCTCGTCACTCACCCTCCAACAGCATAAAGTCTGTTCCCAATGGCTGCCACGCCCACCCGTGCCCGCCGAGTGGACATGGACGCCACCATGTGCCAGCGATCTGTCCTGGTGTCATACGCCTCGCAGTCTCCATGGATGGCAAACAGGCTGCCACCACCTGCAGACACACGCAAACACAATATGGTGAAAAAAATGCTTTGACATCAAGCAATAATGTAAACATAAAAATATTTTTTTTAAAAACAGAATGATTTTGACCAATGTATGCCATAACTTCAGAGGATTTATTTACAAGTTGCTGGGTTTTAGGATGATTTTGGCTGCGACTCAGGTTCACTCCTGGACTCAGGATCAAGTTGCAGTTTTTATTGCGGTTCAGGAATGGCTTCTTTTGTTTTGGATGGAGATTGTACTGTATGAACAAATATGTTGTGACTGCAAAGGCTTTTAGGTTTAAGAACAATCAATAACCTGTTGCATTAAAACAATTGTCTTTATATGGTTTAGTTAGAATTTTGAAGCTATGCAAGGCTACAGCCACAAAACTTTGTTAACTAAAATACATATCACAATATTTTGACAGATATAATCTGGACAAAATGGGCATTCATTGTTCACTTTACTGCAATACACCCATTAAGACCTGGGAAACATTTAAACTATTATATGACAATACAATAAATATCCCAGACACCATTTAGTCTCATAATTATCAGTATTTTTATCTCCTAGCTGTAAAAATACTGATGTTTGCACACTTTGACGTTAAGTCGAAGTTAATTGATGTGTGGCCTAAGCGTACCCTAGTGGGTACCTTCAGGTGCACACTGACCAACGGCGAAGAGCACAGGGCTGGCGCCCTCACAGCGTCGTGGGCGTGTCCGACTGTTGCTGAGGACTCCCCTCTGCTCAGGCATAAGGTGGTACTTGAGAGCCTCTATCAGCAGGTCCTTGCACTCTGAGTGGTGACGCACCAGCAACTCTGTATCCACGTTGCTCATCAGAAAGTCTCGCCTCAGCAGTGGCAGCCGCACACACTTCATCAGCTAACAGGGGCAGAGGGGTGGTGGGTGGTGGGTTAGGGTCAGGAGAAGGGGAATGGAGGAAATGTGATGGAGGTGTTTTGCAGAGTACTATCAAACTAAAAAACATTGTGCTGGGAAATCCTTTCAGGAGACATCTTACCCACGGTACATGTTGCCTGCGTCCATCTATGTCATGTTTCACCCAGCTCAACACAGCCCGGTAGACTTCCTCTTCAGATGGCACGTTAAGATTGTCACTGGAGATCAGATCCAGGACCTAGATGGAAAAGACAAGCCAGATGGTCAGTCTTTAGATTTTACGTCACTTACAAAAGCAACTTTATCAAACTGAAGCTCATGGTTCCTTTAATTTCACTGTTACCAGCAGAAAAGTACTCGCAGAAGCATTTGCCTTTGAAAAGAAGAAACGGTGACAGTGAAAGAAGAGGTTCAAACATTTCAACACACAGGAAGCAAATTGCATTGGCGACAGACAGCCTTAGTTACTGTTGTACCTGACCTTGCCTGCTCAACTGTTGCCTGTCTTCCTCCTCTCTTCTCTCTCCCTTGATTTGCTGTACTGCTGTATCCAGACGCATATTTAAAAGGGATGGGTGGCGTGCCGATTTGTCTGCGTCATTTGAAAGTGACACTCATCAAATAGAATCAATCATTTCAAAATTAAGTGAAACAAATCACTTCAGGCACCATTTTAACTCTGTATGTTTATAGTGGTGCTGAGATACTTTTAAGTTTCCACTATGTGCGTGCGTGCGTGCGTGCGTAGCACGAGTGCTGCAGTCTGAGTGGCTGGCTGGCACTGTTCCCAGATCAACCCAAAGCTGGCAGGGCTGGGTGGGGCCAGAGCAGCCAGCTGCTGCTGCTGCTGCCTTGCCTGGCCAGATCAGGGCAACAGTTAGGAGCCTCCCAGGAACAGCCTCCGCTAATCCACAGTCACACACAGAAATACTGCCAATGCTGCTGCCACTGCCCCACCCTGCAGTCTCCCTTACCTCTGCATGTATATACTGCATCACATTACCTCAAACAAACGTGTGTGTAGGAAAAAGGTAAAAGAAAATTGGGTTTACGAGCGTATTAACGGTCCTTGTAGTATGGCAGCAGGAATGAGGGACGTATGAAAGAGAAGGGGTATCGGCTGCATCAGGATGCTTAAGATGTGATGCCACATCATTGATAGAATACGAAAGCAGATTAGTCAAAACCCCACCATGCCCAGCCATATCCATCACAGAACATAGAAAGGAATATGGGGTATATTGCACAGCTCTGAGCTCAGAGTCCTTTAGAGCAGCCAGCAGATTAATCCAGATGCAAATTTATGACAGACACAGAACAGCTGCACACAGACTGGGTCGGTGAGCCAAAGAAAATAGAAACAGAAGTATAGAAACAAAGAAAGACAAATGGTCTTTTATTAATCTGCCTTTATGCATCTTAACTTTCACTGTTTTGATGGACTGTGCCCACACACTCTTATTGCAAATACAGATCTCAGGGCTTCGAAGGCCACAGATGGGGAGAGTGAAGCTGAGCGTTTCACTCTCATGGAGAACAATCTCTTTAGTGCAATGGGGATTGTTCCTGAGAGAGGCGAGAAGATAATGGGAAAGTGATTCTGGCAGCTGTTTGTTACATCTTTTCATCGCCACTTTAATTCATTGTCACTTGGCAAGATTCAACAGGTACATCTTTGAAACAGATGCCAGTTCATGCAAGAGATGATACAGTTATCTCCGTTACTGAGACACCAACATTAAGCCGTCCTACACCTGACTGGAGGAACGTATCACGTGCCGGGCTTTTAGATGTAGCCTGAGATCATGAAGGGAATTTAAAAATTAAAAATAAAAAACAAAAACATAAACAAACAACAAAAGATTAAAAAAAGGTCAAACATTACCAAACAATTTAGTTTGGAAACTGCATTTTAAGCTCCTTTTATGGGCGATTTCAGTAATATTTGACCATTCAGTAATAGTCGCATAACCGATGCTCATTCTTTAAATCATAGGCCTGTTTAACTCCTTTTATAACAAACATTCATTTTGGAGTGACAGCAGGTCCTAGTCACGTGTGTTGATTTTGAGTGGTGACCTTGGATGGAGACTGCCTGCATTGTTTTTTTGACCTTTATTTAACCACGGTAGTCTCTTTGAGAACAATGCCGTCTCAACACACATTCACACCTAAAGGCTGCCAGTTCAACCACAGTCTGATCTGTAGTCAATGAGCAGTGTAAATCTAACCTAACTTCCCCCAAAACATTGGCTGAATATGGCAACCATGAAATGTTGGGACCAAAAAAGAACCCCTTGTTAATACCTCAGAGACATAAGCAATGCTGTTAGCTCTATAAACAGTACAGCAGCTGTAAAAATGTCACTAGCTTTGCCTAATTACCGCTTGCAGGATAGGAAACACAGCGTTGCCACTGCTGCGCCCAGCTGATGAATAAGTGATAGTTTGGCTACGTTGATGTGCCAGATAAAGTAGTCCATGGCAACACACTGGGATGATAAAACCACAAGAGACAGTGACTGATGCAGCTAACCGAGGAAGAAGTGAGGCCTACGTGAGGAATGTTAAAACACAACGGTAGGCTCATGGCCACTTCCCTCGGGGAGCCTCTGTGATGAAATACAAGAATGGTTTGGATACAAGCACCAGTGCTCACATTAGTGAGGAAAAGGTGATAAAAAAAAAAGGTTTTCTTTGGCATATTTCTAAGCAACGTCATAAGTGTAGTAAGCAGCACACTGTTGAACCTAAAGTTGATCATTTTCTGTCATGAATTCATAATGAATGACATTTTAAAGTAATCACAGAGTAAACTGAGACTAGGTAAGCATTCTACTTTCACACCCAAGTTCTCCATGGTGACAACAACGCTGCTAAATCTCATGGTAAGCAAATGACCAAACAGGACAAGCAATTTCCAGTAGACAGATTATCCAACAATTGTTTATTTCCCACCATGAATATTAGCCACCATTAAAACTGCTTTCTTTAGCACCAGTTGGCAGGTGACGCACTAGAAGAGGCATCATCCCTACCTGTTTCAGTGGCAGCAGCATGAACTCCTCTGTCTTGGACACCTCCACAAAGTGCTGCAGGACATACTTATGTGCGGACTTAAGCAGGTCGCTGCAGGAGTGCGTGTCAGCGAAGCCTCGGATGCCCAGGCAATTGGAAGGGTCCAGCTGGCTGAGGAGGAACTTACAGCAGGCGTCCCGCACCCCGTTAAGCTGCAGCAGGCTGGCTGCTGGGAGCAACGTCTAGGAAGTTTCAGGTGGTAAATACAGCGTGAGTGTCTTGTATCGACTTGTGCTCTATGAAATGTAATGACTAGGGATCAAATAAGAAGTCTTCTTTGACCACCCTGTCTATACATCTCTTTTACCCTACCTGCACGTTGCCTTCCCCAACCACGATCTCTGCTGTGTAGGCGTACTGGACCAGCTGCTCCAAAGCCTGAGGGTCAACGTCATGTAGGGTCACATGGGTCTGCCGACTCTCCGACATCTCATCTGCAGAACAAGAGCAGTTATATTTTCCCCCCACACGTTATAAAGTAAGTAGTACAACTCTGGCAGATATAATTGCCCCCCAGTTCAATCATGCTGACACATGGCAGTTCCTAATGCATACAGTGCCGCTGCCAAATGTCAGCATCGCTCATTTGTTGCTGTCCATTTAATCAGTTGTTGTGTGTGGAGATTTTTTAAATTCCTGAATCTATACACTCTTGGCCAACGTGGCTGTTCCTGCAGAACTTGGTTTCAAGAGGTTGTACACCAACACTAAAATGTTTCATCTACTATTAGTTTATTAGTTAGACCCTAACTAATAGTAGATGAAACATTTAAATCTAAATGTTAGAGGAAATCACCACCACAATATCTGCAGGAGAGCTGTGATTTTGCCAATTGGATGATAATGAAAGATCAGCAGATTCCGTTAACATGGGCTAAATAGAGACTGGGTCAAACAAGAGGAGGACTCGCAGCTGAGTCTCAAAGCCAGACAACTGACACTCACAAAAAGTCTAGTGTCTGGAGGAAATCTGAGACTCACAGACCTCCTCTGACCACCTGTACCCCAGACAGGAAGCAGTGGAAGGAAGTGATGATGCTGAAAGGATGAGGTGGCATTCATCAAACTTTGAGCAACAGAGCAAAATGATGCGCTGTTCAATGTCAGCGCTTGAAACACCTGAGGCATGCAACATAAAGCGAAGTGAAAACAGGCGGCGTGCATAGGAATAAAGTCAGACAGGTTCGACAACTTGGACGGAACTTACTGGTAAACATAGCGTGGAAGTAGGGACTGCAGGATGCCAGCACCACTTTGTGCGCCTTGATTTCTTTGTTGGAGACATGGAGCACAATGTCACACAGCAGGCTACGCTGTCGCATCCTGTTCATGGACACAAAGGAGTCGTGGTAGTGGCGCTTTGAGTTGTGCGAGATGCTGTGTCCATCGCGGTTGAGCAGCTGCATGCCCCCCTCCATCATGGTGCCTGAAGTGGCGGTCGCGGGCTCTTGCCTGGGCCGCACTCTGGGCAGCTGAGATATGCAGGAAACCATGCTCATGTCATTTAATACCAATGTCATTAACTATTAAAATGTCTGTCATCAGAAAACATTTCCACATGCAATGGCTTAGTTTACTTGCAAGGATGCAGGTGTCCCGAGCAATCTTCATACCTGTTACTGTTATAGCAGTAACCAGCATGACATAAATCTCAGTACAATTACAAAGTGTAGGTTGGCTGGCCTGTGTATTTGACATTCAGTGTGAATACTGATTAAATTGCATTATGACAATAGAGAGAAGATGGACATTATTCCATAAACTGGAATGAGACCAATGCAGTCTTCTCTTCTATTAGACTGTCTTGGTTTATCTAATTGCAATGACTCCTGACTAGCGAGTGTAATTGCACCAGAATCAGCTGTGAAACCCCCCACGTCACCCCAGCTGCAGCCTCAGGTAGGCAGGGTGGGAGGAGAGAAGGATGTAGCCTGAGTTAGCCTTTTCCTATGTACTCTCATCCGCCCTGCTCTCGGATGGAGAACACACTTCAGAGTGTTGCATAACCATCATCACGCGGCACCTTAGAAGTTGTTGTCTGGTGAATATTTAGGATGCACTAAGGCAAACTACTGGATGACGTAAACCGGACGAGAACTAAATTAGAAATCTCACAGCCCAAAGTAGACTTCAGGAAGAAAACATCTTCACTCTTATATATGCTGAATTTAATGATGCGATACCTTACAAGGGTCGAGAAATAGGCATATGAGCAGAAGCAAGAAGAAAAAGTGAAAAGCAAGATACTATGGTCTCCTTCCACATGGATGTGTCGTTTAAGATATCCTTAACTGGGTAAATAAATAATTACAATTTCATACCATATTGACTGCTATGTGAGTGAATGTGTTCTAAACTGGGATGTGGAAAGATCTTGCCCTTTACTTTTTATCTTTCATTTTAAATGAATTTTTCGTGTTTGTATATATAAAGAAAGGATTTTGTGACAGTAACTGAAACTTATTAGAACAAATAGGCATCCGGGAAGAACACTGATCAGTTTGAAGTCCTAGAAATGCAAGTCGTAAAGACAACATGTTATTGATTCTGACAAATTAGAGTTTCACATGTCTCTCCAGTCAAACAGACAATTCACTGAGTACGCATCATGATGATGCTGTCATCAGTTCAGAGGCACCCTTTCAACTAAATACCCTGCACTATCCCACCGAGGACCATCTCAAATATCGCCACAGCTGTCTGGTGACCTGCTTAGGATCTCATTTTCCAAAACACAATAAGACCACAAAAACATACCAACCATCTGCTCTCATGCCCGAGGCAATGACACGAGAGACAATGCTGCAAATTGAGACATGGGAGACAAGGGGAG
>JAVQJF010069398.1:0-20121 GCA_036023855.1 Gadopsis marmoratus
CCCCCCCCCCCCCCCCCCCCCCCCCCCCCCCCCCCCCCCCCCCCCCCCCCCCCCCCCCCCCCCCCCCCCCCCCCCCCCCCCCCCCCCCCCCCCCCCCCCCCCACCCCACCCCCCCCCCCCCCCCCACGAGGAGAATGTAGTCGTCGGGCGCTGTGAGGATGCAAAACGGACGCACCCCTCTGGAAGACGGGCTTGAACTATAAACCCCGTACGGAATTTACAGCCAGCCAAAGGATATTTTAGGCTTCTCCCTTCGATACTCACGCACACGCGCGCACACACACACACACATGGGGCACATTCTCTTCTCCGGATCCTACCTGTGTGGAGTTACAACTGCGATCACCGCTATCACTCCAATTATGGGATGTGGGCAGAGAATTGCGCCCTGACACTCGGCGAGCTATAAGGGACCGTAACGTCCGGAGAGAGGTAAAGTTCAGACTCCGATGTTTCCTCTTATGCAGGATGACGGCTCGGGCTTGTCTGTCCACCTGTCCCTGATTCTCCGAAGTCTTTCTGTCCGACTGCGTCTGTTGGAGCAGAGGAATGCTGCTGGCTGCTGGGGGGGGGGAGGTAGAGTTATTTCTAGATTTCCTTGTAGCCTATATTTGGTCTGGATGCTGACATGGGGCGGGGGGGGGGGGGTGGGGGCTGTAGGGCAGAGATAATTTGCTACTGTATATCGGGGGGGGGGGGGCACTGAGAACATTGCAAGGTCAAAATTGAGCCCGGTAGAAGTTATAGAAGCTGTGTGCGTGTGTGTGTGTGTGCGCGCGCCCTCGCGGCTCAGACCGCGGTTGGTTGACCCAGACGCAGCCCAGTTTCTATAGATATGCTACATTCCAGCAGCGCTTTGGCCAGTTGAGTGCTGTGCGTGCGTGCGTGCGCGCGCGTGTGTGTGCACGCGGGCACGCAGAAGAGAAGTTGTCCGCCCGCTCGCGCGCGCCCGTAAACCCTCTCAAGCGGCCGCGCAGGCTGCAGGGCGCATTTACCAGCCTATAGCTGCTTATTAAGGCGCGCGCGCGGGCAAAAACACGCTGCGCCTCGGGCCCCCCCCCCCCCCCTTTTCTGTGCGCCGCGCGCTGCGCAGGAGAGCGCGTGTTAGTGCGTCGGCCACGTGGCAGGGTTACATACTCAACCTATAGGACAAACCGTGCAAACGAAATTTGAGTCCGCGCAAACAGCGTGTCCGCGTGAGATGCGCGCGCGCGTGCGCAACAGAACCCCAGCCCCATGCCCTTTTTTTTATTTTATTTTTTTTTTCCCTTGCACAAAGCCAGATGATGGTGGCGCTTTCCCCTTCGGCCGCCGCGCTCGTTTGTGTGTGTGTGTGCGCGTGCGCGTGCAAGTCTCACGTCGCTCGCGTCGGTTTGAAATGATGACACGCGCGTGTCCTGATGTATCGGATGTGTGACAGCAGCAGTCGCAGTTCCAGCGCTCTACTCCGATGGTGCGTTCGAGTGTATATCAGTCCTATATACACGCAGACTTTGGGTAATTTGATATTGACAGCCATTTGCACGCTCACACACTGTAGTGAAACTTGTGACACGTTGTGATATGTATTTTTAAGTATCAAAAATGCAGTACAAGATAGATGGAAATTGTAAAAACGCCCCCTTTCAGGAGCAACGCTGATTTAACAATTTATTGTGTACTTGCTTTGGAGGATTTTAGGTTTTTTTATCCATTGCCCTGTACTATTCTGCAGCAAGAGGACCTCGGTTACTGTAAACGTCCTGTTGGAGCAGGAGACATGGTGAATTTGGGATCTAGGAAGACAAACTGTAAAAATATGTCTTAAAAATGTATATGTATGTATTTTTCATTCAATATGAATGAATGGTTGGCCTCTAGCCCACAGAATGGAATAGGATCTAAAAAAAACAATGGAAGGCTTTCAGAAACACAGTATAATTTATTGATTCTTTGTTTCGTGGATTTGATTTGGTTTTGAATTCTGCTTGGTCCTTTGGCTGGGATGTTTTCTTTTGTGAGGGAAACAAATGGAACATGGCATCAACGAAGCTGTCCCAATAAATGATCTAAACTGTTGTTTGTGGGATATGCTATAATGAAGTCTATGTACACTGTGATGCTGCTGACTCTGTGAGCACAGCTTACTAACCATGCTGTGCCAAAAAATCTGCTTTAAAAAGCAACTTGCCATGCCAGATTCCCACTGGAGAAGGTGTTCGATAATTAGTAAGGACTTTATGCACTTTCACGGCCTTCTATCAAAGCAAATACTACTGCAACACGTGTTTTCCTGAATACTTGCAGTGACAACAACGACATTTGCTTTTATATCAGTGGACTTCAAAGTGGCTTCTGCTGACAGATTTGCTTGCAAAGGGTTCTATGGGATGCTCAGCAAATGAGAAGTTGTTCAGTTTAATTATATTGTGCAGTAGATCAGTTGCTATTATGCCAAAGTACCATTTTAATCCAACCTTTTTCTAATGAGGGTCTGTGGAGCTTATTGTGCCTCAAATTTAGGACTGTGACGTGTTTTTTTTCTTCTCTCCCTCTCTGTCCTTTGCTGGATTGGCGTTCAGTTCAGTTTGTGCCAGTACAGTAGCTCGCATTGATTGATCAAGGCAATGCATTTATGCACACCAGCCGCTCGTGCTGGTGCTAATGGCCCGTGGATAGGAAGGCATTATGCAAATGCTTCCCTGGCTCTAGAAAAGGAGGGCGGGTGACTGAGTGAGGGAGAAAAACTGGTGATTGTCACTCCATTTTACTTGTGTTTATCCTCCTATTTACGTCTAAAAGGAGTGGTTTGCCGTGCCATTAGGCTCAGGAGGAATGGCATTGCATTTGTGTTATAGAGCATCTTTTGAATTTCTACCGGGAAATGCAGGACAGGGAAGAACGAGGTTGCATTTTAATGCTACTCCTGACTTCCACTTAGTTTTTGAGATTGAATTTGCTGTAGTGGCATCAGTGCCAAATGAATAGCATTGAAAGTGTAGAGAATTTAAGGGTAAATATCTGGTCCACACGGTATGACTGAGCATGTGTTTGTGTGTGTTGCTTCTTATTCCATAATGACATGTATAGTGAAGGCTGGGGTGAGGCAGAAGCAATGTATCTCTTATCCTCTATTTTCCGCCTCTCTCTCATTGTTTTCTGTCTCATTCACCCCCACAATCCTCTTCAAAAGGAAAAAAAAAATGTGTTGCCTCTTATCAGGCTGTAGTACAGGGGAGCAAAGAGGATGTAAGGACCGTTCTTTATTCTTCATAGGGGCAAGGGGGACTTTTAGTACACCGGTCTTTCTTCTTACCCTCTGTTTATCTCTCTGCAACTCTCCCTCTCTCTCTCTTCATCTCTCTGTTTAGCTATCTGACAGAGGGCTGCGGGATCCTGCGGAGTGGGTGGTGGAGCTCTAATTCAATTTATTCTCCTGCTCAGAGACAGACAGAGAGAGCAGGAGAGAGCGAGAGAGGGAGAGGGATGGAGACCACAGATGTTAGGGAACATTTCCTATTAGCAGCGGAGAGGCGAGGCAGGGCTTATAGGAAGCTGGCCTGACACTGTGACATCTGGTTTGATTCTGCGGGTGACCGAAATTATGTGTGAGTGTGCGTGTGAGCATGTGCTCGTTATCAACTCAAACGTGTAAAAAAATTATTTTAAATGCCATCACTTGGTCTGAACCATACACTGTATGTAAAGATGCACGACACGGTTATCGAAGTTCCTGTCCATACCCATAACTACCTAAAATCATCTTTGAGAACTTTTGATAACTTTTTTGACTTTTTTGATTTTTCAGTTTGGCCCAGTTTGACCTATACACCTATGCTGCAGACAGCCACCAGGGGGCGAGCAAGATGTTTTGGCTTCACTTTTGGGTAGGGGGCCAATCTCGGTCAGAATTCCTACGGCCCGCAGCTTCGGCCTTATAATGTATTATTTAAGCCCCGCTAGCACTGTCAAACAGAGTAAATAAATCATGAAACTTTAAAATGTAATTCCTCCTTTCACCACATGGTGGCAGCACCACTTTAATGCTATCTGGTTCTGTGTCCTTGCCGCGAACACTTCTCCGCTCATTTCTGCCATGGCGACTGCAAAGAAAAAGAGGAAAGTTGACAGTGAGGGCCGCCGCTTTCAGGAGAGAAGGGGACTTACAGTACTTCTTCACTGAAAATCGAGGCAATTGTGTTTGTCTAATTTGTAAATAGATGGTTGATATTTATCAAACTCATGGAAATTTAAGTTATCCCATTCAGTTTGTTCAATGTTATCTGACTCTCCAGATATGAATGAAAGGCAGAATTGTGTTTTTATCGTTGTTCACATCTGCCTGAGTGGCTTATATTTCGTTACATTGCCATTTGAAAAATAAAGATAATTGTGAAAATGATTGTTTTATAACAGTGTTTTATAAAAAGTTTGGACACCCCTGCTCTTAGTGATAATAAAAAGAGAATTGATTTTACACATTGAAGACCCAAGTTACCATTGCGTTCCGAGGCTTTAGAAAAAATATCGCATTGAACATTGTTTTCTTAAATGACTAGATCTGACAGTTTGACTCCTTCCAATGTGGTCACAAATAGTAATTCATAAACAGTAGATGCAGGCAAAACCAGTGTAGGTTTTATGCTGGAGCATTTTATTCATATTGCTCACCCCATACCATCAACTTAAACAGACATTGGCTACGGTGTGCCTCAGGGTTAAATTTCAGGTCCTCATTTTTTTCTGTATGTGCTACCACTGAGCACTTTAATATGGAAATATTCCTAGTTGTGCACATGATTCCAAGTTTGACCTTCCCTTGCGGCTTAGTAACCCCTGACCCAAATACTCTTCTGTTTACAACTTGTCCAAAATGCAGCAGCCAGGCTTTTAACAGGTGCTGAGAGAATGCACCATTTCCCTGTATTTTAGCCTCCATGCAGTAATTTTCATTTGATCAGTTAATGCCTTTGCTTCCCTACATGTCTAACCTTTAACCCTATACATACCAACATGTGCCGATTAATTAGCTCATAAACAATGGTACACAAGTTAGCTCAAAAGGTTTAACAATAAATGAGAGCAAACTTTACAAGTTATGTCTTTTTTGACTTTTCTGACATTGTATTTATAATGTTCTGGCAATTCACATTCATACACCACAATACATTTATAGCATAAAGACATAAATAACAGTAGGATATGGCTTTGTTGACATAGAAACTGGTGCTGCTATACTGTGTTGGCACCGTTGATAAATCACAGCAACTCAGTAACTAAATATATAGCCTGTCTTTGCCAAGAAAGATTAGTCTTTGGCTGGCTGGTAGCTCTTGTTCCTGCTTAAAATCCATTACCAAGTTGTTTATTACATTAGAATATATTTGTATGTCGTCCTTGTTCCTTAATGTTTGTTTGGCAATGAAATTCAGCGCATCTGCTGTATAATCAAGTCATCTATGTAAAAGAGGCTATGCAAAATATATGGACTGTTGGTACTATGTGTTTTCCAGTGAAGATATTAGCTCTAAATCTTTCTTTCTGTCTTTCATTCTTTTATTCTTGTGTAAGTTAAATGACCCTCTCACACACATTATCCTCCCCCCTCCCACTACTGCCTTTCTCACAGCACACCTGCTGCTTCAGAATCACCTGTGACGCATCTGACACTGGATGCTACTTTAGGTGGCCAGCGGGGAGGATGCTTGTGTATGATGGTGTTAGCATGAGGAGTGGGTGACATGACAGATGTGAGACATGTTGGTCGATAATGAGCTGTGTTCAGGACGGATAACTGTGGGTGAACGTGACACAATACAGACAGGCTTCTGGCTCACTGCCTACAATTCCACTGCCTCTGTCTGTCGGTCTGTCTACACATTATGGTAATTGACATTCATGAATTAAGTATATTCAGAGCTGATAAGATATACAGCCGTGTCAACGTCTGTCTCAAAAACAAGAAATAAGAAGCAAGAGCTAAAGGAAATTCTGTATTGAGATCATTTTAGCATTTTAAATCAATGCTTTTTTGACTTGTGGCCCCCTTAAACAAAGCTTTCACAGGTTATTACCAAAGGGCGATTGCTCCTTCTTAGACTGTTTTATTTAATTTTATTTTTTGAGCTCTGAAGAGGTAAAATGCTCCATTCATTAACAAGAAAACACAAAGATTAGAGGAAAGTCTGTTTTTGCTTCTTCTTAAATTTCTTCTTAAATATATCAAGATTTATCTTGTGATGATTTTGGTCGACCCAGACCTCCAGGTTGGGAACCAATGGTCTGAATCGAGCTAACAGTTCCAAACTCAAGCTAGGAAAAATGCAAAAAAAACAAAATGGGGGTTAGGGGGTGTATTTTACACTGAGGTTATTCTATAATTTTCTGCCTTGGCTTTTCAGAAAACTCCAATTACCAACTGGTAATTTTTACACTGGCTAGGAACTCCATAATTATTAATTCCACAATTTCTGTATGGACAAAGGCATGCTTGCAGCTGTGAGCAGTGGCTATCTCTGCACATAGCAGGCTGAATTACTGTGACTGATTTCAAAGGTTGTTACATCATGTCACAGGCAATTTCACTTTGGCTTTTTTCTGCTGCAGGTTACAGAACTGCTTTCATGGCCACTTGATGTTTATATAGCATGTTTGCCATGGCATGTACGTTTAGGTTTGTTTGTTTCATGCTTACTATAACTTCACGGAAATTACAGGCCTGTACAGAACATAATGTCTGCATAAACTCTTTATGTGTGACAGTGTTAGAGACACATGAGCCTTTGTGAATGCTTTACTAATGAGTTGCACATAAATAATTCTTATGTGTCGGCTACTCTGGCTTCCTCCCACCAGTTTCACTCATGTTTCTAAACTGACTGTGTGAATGTTTGCCTGTGCGTGTTTATCAGCCCTGTGACCGAGCGGCGACCGGTCCAGGTGGTGGTCTGATTTCGCTGCCATCATTGTGTCGTCACCAGGGGGTTCCACCACCAGACATGGCATTCAATATATGAAGCTGGCCCACACACCATAAAACACTGCTTAAGATTACACAATCCAACAGCACAGTAGCTCCTCTGAAAAAAAATCCCAAGGGTGAGATGTGTGAAATATCAGTGCTGGGGAAAACATTTTAGAAACTGAGAGAGCTGCTTTGTAGTTTTGCCAATTGAAATTATTGTGAAACTCTCTGTGTCGACAGTGCAGCCAGATATTACCTGCACTCCACTGCCTCCCAGTTAGCATTTTACCGCATGAGTCCTTACCTTTCTCTGCTTATAGAATAGCTGACGGACTTGCTGAGTGCGTGCAACCCTAGATGCCTGTGAGTCCTCAGCCTCTGATATCAAAGCATGCTGACAATGTGTGTGTGGTCTGTGTTTTCTGCAGAGCTGCAGTTGTATGTTGTGCCAAACCAACATGTCATGTCCACTGTGCATGACGTGGTGTCAGTTTATTGTCTTGCACAAAAAAAACCCTTGAATGTTGCTACGATTTTATCTTTCAAGTTGCTTGCTTTATGAGTCGTGGAACATACTAAACAACAGCGTACGTGTCATGAACACAGATCAGGGTGATTAGATGTTTTCTAAGCCTCCTGATAGTTTGTCTTTTGACAACAGCAAACCAACAGGTTCTGTACATCATTTATTCTAGTTGTGCTGAATAAACTCTTACCTGCACAGTATAAAATCATGAGAAAAACCAGCAAATACTTGGCATAAAATATATGCACCACAATCGACTGCCAAAGACATTGCAGGAGAGCACAATGTGAAAGAATAGAATAGTTTGAAGTGGTTAATTATTCTGCAGCCCAGTCTCCTTTCAGTCCCATTCCTTCCTTTTAAGAGCCAACTCCTTTAAAATGATCATGAAGATTATTTTTATATATAGAGCCAGTATACAACACTGCATTGGTGGGCCAAATCTAGGTGTGAATTTGTATATGTAGCCTGTGTGTTTGAATCATACCACCCCACCCCCACCCACACAATCACAATTTCCATAACTAACAATTTTTCAACATGTCAAGTTAAATAATTGTTAAAAACAATGAAGACCACCCCCTGCCTTCCCAAGACTTGCAGAAGTGGTTGTAATAGTTGGAGCATTCAGATATTGAATAAAGAGGCCTACGTCATGGTTGATCATTATCAATCACATTCACTTTTATCAATACGCACAAAACATGTAGATTTGTCATGCCGACATTAGTCCAGATGTAGGACTCCATTCACAATGTTGTACCAGACATTGAGATTATGGGCAGTAGATGAGCAAACATAAATGCTCCCATTGGGGAAAATGGGTCACTGCAGCAGAAGCTGCAGCTGAAGCCTATAAATTAGAATAGCACAAATACAGTGAAAACTACTAACAGTTATATCAAGAGAACATACTATAAAATGCTTTTTGGACTAAATATCATTGAGAGATTAATCATTTTTTTCCTCTGCTCCACCACACTAGATTTAAAATGAAAAAAAGGACCACGAGGGTAAAATGCTGACATTGAGCTCTACAAAAATGCCAACAGATTTCACCAAATAAATAATGGAAGGTTCTTAACCACCATGGACAGCTGCATTAGGCATCTACAGCTTGAAGTAGACATATCAGGACCATGGACAGCTCTATGCAACCACAGTGTGTGTTAAAGAGTATCTCAGCACCACGGACAGCTAACAGTATGCAGATACAGCTTGAAATAGATATTTCAGGACCATGGACAGCTCTGCTGCTGCGGCCACTCACGTAAGGAAGCGAAAAATTCCCCTGCAGTCCAAAGAGCATTTTCCCCATAGGCCAGCATTGTAAAAGAGATGTTTGTAAAACTGTTGACAGACTACCTCAAACTGCAAACAAGGTCAATTATAACTCTTTTTATAAACTTTTGATCCATGGAGGTTTTAGTTTTTTTGGCATACGTGCCAAGTGAGGAATTCTTATTGGATTGAATAGGCACCATTTTTGGGTCCGGTATCCAGTTGTTACAATATATCCACGGACAGTCAATCAGATCATCATTAAATGCCATGTCGTGCTACCTGTGCTAACTTCTCTCCCAACACCAAGTTTTGTATAGTTTATATTAGTTAAATACCAAGACGCTCAGTGGAACTCCAGGATGTATACCTTTATACACCTTGAACACCTCTGTATGCGTTATGATTTTTTTTTCTTTGTACAACATCCATGTAAAGTATGTATCCTTCTTCTATGCCCCTGTATATCCTGAGTCATCCTGTTAGTCCATCAGTATCACCATAGATAGCAATGCATTACTTAGGAAGTAGGAACTGCTAGTTAGGAACTAACAGCTTGGACAATTGAGTGAAATATGGAAAAACGATATTCTTTTATATTGTTGAGATGTTGTTGATAGTCACCATCAGCGGCAGCAACGTGATCACTGGTCATGATGATGAACATTTCTGAAAAAAACACCGCCTGTAAATGGGAGGCTTCCTGCCATTCTAATTGCATCAGCAGTAATCAGCAGGGTGAGTAGGTCATCAGTGATGAACGGCGTTGTTTTTTGGAGCAGCAGACGGACTGAAAACTGAATAGATTAAATGGTGCATTTAATTAAGAGGCTTGGGATCAGGAAGTCAGAGATCAGTCGTGGCCCATGCCAACAGTAGCTACATTTAGCCTAGCTCGTTAGCGCATGCCATCTGTTCACACGCAGATTAACGCTACACAACAGGCGATAGCTATGGGTACATTTTCTGGTTCAGTACTGTATAGAAAGTCTTTGAGTCCAGTGATCCAAACTGATTCGTTTACATTAATGGTGTGTGTGTGTGTGTGTGTGTGTGTGTGTGTGTAGGGGGGTTCTTTTGTCAATTATTATAGATCTAAATGAAAGCTACAGTGCAGGGGTGTGACTCTTTGTGGTGTGGAAACTTTTATTTCATGTATGAGATGCTATGTGTCTAACTCGGCATATGTTAAGACTAAATCTAGCTAGGATGTTACGTGTTAACAAAACTGTTATTTACACGAGTCTCCGTGTAAAGATTAATCACCATGTTATAGGAGGGAAGCCCTGCATTTCTTTTGGCTTTACGACATGACATATCAGGGTACCTAAATAGTTTTAATGATCTTATAGGTGGATTTCCTTCTTTCGTTTTCTTTCTCCTCAGTTCCTGTGGTGGTGTTCCCACTTAACAAAGTAAAAGCCCACTCTCACTCTCCTTTCATTCTCAAAGTGATGCCAGAACTATGACATTTCTCTGTCTTTCTCTTCATTGTCTGAAACTGTCCATGTTTACTGTAAAGATCACTTGGAAGTTGATAACTAGTTTTATGATTAGGAAATGGACGTTCACTAGCATTTATAATCACTAAAATGGCTTTAGTTACTTCTCTAAATTTGAATTTAGATAGCTGTAGGATTTGTTCACATAGGCATTGAACACTTGTGAAGTTTTGTTTCCTTTAAATACCTTATTTTAGTGTTACACATCCCCAACAACACTGTTTGTTTGGTGTCTTTGCTTTTACATCAGACCTGCAGTAGGCCGTTCACTCTGGCTAGTTAAGGTTTAAGCCATCTGCTTTACGAGCAAGGAGGACTTCCAAATCAATGCATCCCACTTAGCTAGCCATTACACCAAATACTATAAAAAGCAGCCAGCTAATCCTAGCTGTTGGCAGTAGTTTTGCTTTTTTATTCTTTTTACTTGGCACTAACCTGAGCTCAGCAAGCTGCTACTCACCAACAAACACTCCAAAATCTGGTGGCTGGATATGTTTGGCTGAAGGATATTGATATGATTTGAGGCAGCTGCCAGTAAATTCGGGAAGTCTAGAGGACACTCAACCCAGCTAATTCTTTTTTAATAAAAGCAACCCACTGCTGGGGGACAGGACACAAAGGCTTGAGCAGATTGAATGGAAGGAAATAAGCAGTTTGTTTGAGGATGAATTGGATCAGAAATAACCGCAGGGACATACCTGCAGATAAGAGAGGGCAATATCAAAGTTAAAGACTGTGGGTAGGTCCAGTGATGAACTCTTTTTATCCACGCATTGAGTCTCAAATACCAGCACTTGAATCAACTTGACAGTAATGATCCTGGTGGCGAGGGTTTTCTTGGAAATCTCTTTTTTTTTTGGTGACACTTCCACTCTCAAGCACAGAGATTCCTCAGAGGCCCCCAGCTCCACCTAGCACACCCTCAGACACATAGAGATATCAAGATGGCCCCTTATCTTCAAAGTAAAGATATTTTTGAGGAGGGATTTGACCCTCTATCGAGGAATGTTAATAGTCGTATCAGACAGGCACATACTATGGCACATATCACAGGCTCTGCTAAGGGGCTCCCTGGTGACCAGATAACAGCAGCTATACTGTAGTCATTCTCTTCATGGGGTATACATGGGAGTAAGTAAATGGGAGCTTTTAGAAGAGGCTATATTGGTCCTTTAAATCCATTTAAGCTGATGATTATTGCTTAAAGTGGGTTGCTGTGTAAACCAAATAAAATGTATTTTTTCCTTAGGACTGTGTGCACTAGTGTTAATTAAGAAATTAAGAATTCAAAGTTACCCTGTTGCATTTTTTTTTTAAGCAAAAAACTTTACATTAAAATTACATTAACAGTTTCTCACCAGAATACACATTGTGTGTCATTTGGGCCTAATAAACACTTTTAATGAGTTTTAAAACCTATATTGTTTACATCCATGTTTGTTTCCATGCAAACTCTTAAAGGGTTACTAGTAGCACAGTGGATTAGTATTTTTAACTTATTAATTAATCTAATGGAGCTAGCCTGTAATAACTCTTTTGAGTTTGTGACCACACTTTCCAGTGTCATCACTGATTATCTTTCACCCTACTAGCTGACAGTTAACTTCAAATTAAGAGTGGAATGTGTGGACATGTTAACATGTATTTAAAGCAAAGGGACCAAGTGGACTAAACTGGAGTCAGAAGCCTGTAATAAGAAAGACCATTTGGTTTTATGTGCTGATAATAATGAAAAAGTCCAAAAATAAACACAAACAACAGTAGCAAATAACAGAGGAATACAAATTGGAACCAGTCACCTGTAATTGTAGTTGGTCCACTCAAAAATCTGTTTCTCTTCTTCTTCCTCCGGTTGAATGTTTGCGCTTCACTGTACAGAATGATGTATGTGCAGAGTTTGTTTCACATTCATCTGCTGAAAGTGGAAAGGTTGTTACATTTATGATTCAGAATTATTAATGAAGGAGAAGGAGTAGATGTAGATGATTGAACTTTTTTTGTTAAAAGAACATATAGATGCAAATAATTATTCAAAGCAATTTATATACATGTTACAACGTGTTTGGAAGGGATCTTTAACGTCCTCGGGTAAACTGTATGTGAACAAGCAATGTTGCTGTCACTTATTGATGGCATTTTTTCAGTCTACTGAAATCATTCTCCAAAATGTGTATATTCACACATTACAAGTTGCTACAGTGGGCGTAGATGAAATAATACAAAACACCAGATTTTCTCTCTTCGGTTCTCCTCTGTAATTAAATGGGATAATCTAATGGGTGTGTGAGTGTGAGTGTATCTATACCCTTAGGGGCTGTCTGTCCCTGATAATGAGCTGTCAGTTGTTAAATATAAGTTGCACTTGCAGAATGACGCATGGGCGGCGATTTAAATACACATTTTTACATCTTTCCCCACATTTGAGGGTTAGGGTTCAGGTTGAAAATTGGCGGAGCGGCCTTCAAAGTCTGATATCACGACTAGCAATCTGTTTATCCAACAGCATCAGGAGTGTACCGCACGTTGCTGTGCAGAAAGGAATGGATACGCCGTGATTAATTGATAAGACGCAGCGAGTAGTAGAGCGTGGATTCATAAAACACATACACTCTTAGGCACACTGCGAGCAGCTTCTCTGTGAGCTCCCACAGACCGCGGATACAAAGTACAGCATGCACACAAAACTACTTATGTCGGCAAGTATCTGCACACACGCACACACACGCAGATGCTCGGCAAGTGGGCCGATAAAAGGATGTACAACATTACCGCAGCTGCCCTCTGGAAACTAAAGCGAAAGCATGACTGAATCATTAAACAGCACCACACAATGAGTCAGCACATTTACAAGAGATGAACCAGGCATTGTGAGACATCCATTTTACAATACCTGAGCGTACATATGCACAGTTTCCAGGATATGGTTGGGTCATTTTATTGCTTTATTGTAAGACGGCACGTTTTGTTGTCACCTTGCAGCAGTGATGTACAAGTGTACTGCTTGGCGTGTCAGTACACTGTGACATCACTGAAAGGTGTGGTACCAGGTTGAAGCTTTCGACAAGAGCGGGCAGCGAAGCACTGCTTCTCCGCCTGGTGTGAAGTCGCACTTTAAGGCCTATGTGTGACAAATCCCACGGTGACTCTAACTTGTCTTAGCTTCTGTCGCTAACATTTTTTCCTGGGGCTTATTGGTGGGCTTTTTGTAGTAAATGCGTACATGAATACACAAGGCTAGGATCAGACAGGCATTTCAGATCAATCAAAAGTCAATCATTTTTTCAAGGCTGGGATCCCTCTCCCAGGACGGAAAGAACGGCATGTGTACAGAATAAAGCGACATAGTGAAAACTATTGATAATCAGGAGGGTAAATTTATAGATAGATTATAAACACATATGCAGCATATGGATCTGGGAGGAAACAAAGGAGAGAGAGACAAGGGCAGCATGCACACGAGAGAGAGAGAGAGAGACAAGAGGAGAGGCTGAATCTCCTGGAGGACGAAGATACAGATCCAAAACATCTGGGGACAGCCAGGGGGGAGTGAGGACGGCCGATGGTCCAGCAGATGCAGTGGTTTTCAGAAGGTTTGCAGTATTCTCGTTGGCAGGACAAACATGCACTGTAAGTACTGGGCTTAACAGATTCATTGAGACTGAGATCGACCTGCCAGGAGGATAATAACAGGTGCATGCCTGAAGTAATCAAAGAATAAGCAACTAACTTAAAAGTTAAGGCCAAAAGTTGAGTTTTAAGCTTGGATTTAATGTCAGATTGTCTGAGCTTGAGCAGCATTTATTCTAGATGAATGGGGGCACTAGCTCATCCTTGTGGTACTAGTCTGTCCTTCATCCCTTGAAGGGCCAACAGAGGCTAGGCCATCTTAAATACACTGTGTAGAAAACACCAAGATTAAAGATTAAAGACTAGCAGTGCATTTGCTTTGCTCTATATATTTAGTCAACGCATCAGCAGTTAAAATTAAAGAAAACAATTACTTGGCAGTAATTAATGCACAGCAGCCCAAGAGCACTCTGCCGATGCCTTTTCGCTAGGTGTAGGTTTTACGTATATTGCAACATACAGTGAGTCACAGCCTGTGACCCAGTTGTGACTGCACAGGAAAACAAATCTGATGCTGTGGCAAAACGCATCATTTATATTTCAGACGGTTTCTGCTTGATTTGAAGTGGCTTTCACAGCAATGTTGCTTTGCTGCTTAGCAATGTCTATCACAAATGCATGCAGTCACTTCAGGTATGTTAATTAGGTACCTGACTGCCAGTCAGTGTCCGCAACAATATAGTGCGACTAAGGCCTGTATTTGCAGTTAGTTAGTTAGTTTGTGTGTGTGTGTGTGTGTGTGATCTCAGGTTATGTTGAGTTTACAGACAACAGGCTAGTCGGCCTTAATCCTGCATCAGAACACAAGTACAGCACTATGTGCATTTGTAAGACACGTTCTGTGTGGCGCGATAAGCTTGTTAGGGAGGCTTTGGATTAAAGGAAATATCTGATCGCACTTACAGTATCTAGGCAGGGGTTGTTCCTGTGCGTGTGTGTCTGTGCGTGTGTGTGTGTGTGTGTGCGTGTGTGTGTGTGCGTGATCATAAGGATCGAATAGAAACACATGGAAAACCCTCAAATATGTCATGGTGGTGTCAACTTCAAAACAAGTTGAATTTAGTTTAAAGAGTTTGCCAGTGGTCACGTTTAGCTCCTTTTAGCATGCTAATATGCTAAACATGCTGCTGTTACCATTGTGAGCATGTTAGCATTTAGCGCAAAGCACTGCTCTGCAGCCTCACAGAGCTGCTAGCATGTCTGTGGACTCTCAGTCTTGGGACTTCATGCAAACAGGTGAGCAGGCATAAAGAGAATGAAGTCTAAACAAACGTTGCTCTGTGCGTCACTGTGTTTATGTGCGTACGTACGTGTTTGAAATGTCACAGCATCCCGCTACAGATCTGCGTTCAGTATTACAGCTGCAAAGTGTCTTCCTCCAACTCAAAGTCTTTTGGATACTGACCCAGTTTGAGTGACAACATTTCAGAGTATTCTGTAGACATTACTATCTTTAATTGACCTGATCTTCTTTAATCTGATTGTTTTCATCAACAATCCTTGTGAGATCTTTTGGCAAAATGCCACTTCCAGCAATCCTCAAAGACCAGCTTTAATCTTGCAATAATCCACTGCCGAATACCGGCACCAGACTTTGTTAAACACACATGGATTACATTTAGAACAATTTTTTTACCCTGATTTCTTTCCTTTCCTGGCATATCCACATCTGACTGTTTGAGTAAACTTATCTTTGTAGTGGCACATTCTGTTGGTGTCAGTAACATATGCCCACTTAAGTCTTTTGGCATCTAAATTCTGCGCCCATCTCTAGTCTCCCTCCCGTCTCTAATTTGTCTTTCTGACATGTGAGACATGTTATCTTTGCCTTTTGAAAGAAAGACATAACAGTGGGTGTGTGTGTGAGAGTGTTTCCTTATTTCTTTATATGTGTGTTTGTGCATGCATTTGTGTGTGCGTGTGATCATTATGTCGTGATCTGAAGCCATCTGGGTTGGCTGGCTCATTTGCGTATCTGGTGTTAACCATTATAAATATTCATGGGAAGGGGCTACACTGGAATGAATATTCATTTTGCCTCCAGGCCGTTGACGGGTGAAGTGGCTGTGATTCCAATCAGCAGAACAGAAATCAATTCAGCCCTTTGTGTCGTGGACGAGGACACTTGATGAATGCTGTGGGCCCCTTGGTATGCTCCGCGAGCGCCGCATGTATGTGAATTATTATGTTTGCTTTGGTCATATGGAGGCCAGACTTGATGTGCGTCATACTTGGGAAACGGCGCCCGCAAGACAAGAGATGCAGATGGAAACAGAAACAAACTTGTCTTGGGACAAAAACGTTTCAAAGAGACTGAAATTGCTCTTTGAAATGAGTGAGAAGCTGCGGGGCAAACTATCCACCAAAGTCCAATTGAGAAGCTGCAGAGGCAGGATTAAAGGACACAATGATGGCGTTGAGTCAGCTAACGTGTGACACTGTCAAACCAACGAGGCTGAGTTCTTAATTTCTTTGCCAGCACCATTCGTCTAATTGCTTGCTTAACAGTTTACTTGCTAAAACTATTATTAGTTCATCTGCTAGCTGGCGTATGATGATCCCATTGATCTAATTTGTTAAGAAATACATTTATCATCAGCATACGGACATTCTTAATTGCTGTTATAGTTCATTGGTCTTGTTGTGGCCTGTGATTTGGACCTTGACCAACTCTGCCCATCACAGCAATATCAAATGGAAATTTGAATGTACGTTTAATTTTGTTTGATTTCCAGCCAATGTGGCTGACGTGTCTTCTGTCTGATGTGTGATGTGTTTGTCATTTCCTACTTCGCCAAAGGCAGACACGATGATGAGCATGATGATGAATGTGTGTGTGTGTGGAAATATGTAGATAACTCTCAGACACATGTATCATTAATTAGCAAATAAAAGTATGTCACTTTTGCAATCAGCCCTTGAAATATCACTTTGAAGTCTGAACATGGGCCCTCAAATATCCAGGGGGGCCCCATACTCCCATAAGACCACACTTTTAGCATTGCAAAATAATGAATTATATTAAAGTTGAATAGATCTCAACATAAAAAAACAAATTTCATCAAAAGGGAAGGAATCCTGGTTGGAGCTGCTGTAGGAGAAGAACAACCACCACTCTTGGATCCCATTGGAAGTGTGCCACAAATTACACATATTCAATTTAAAAGATAATTTTGCAAGTCAAGAACGCCGCAGTTTGACAGCAGCGGTATCGAACTGAAATCTTAAGGATTAGAACAGTTACTCTAAGGATCAGCATCTAAGCTGCACATCGTAGGGCAATTACATCACACTTTTGAAGTAATTAATTAATTCAATACAAGCAAGTCTCTCGCACTCCAGCTGATATTTTGAATATAAGGATGTGGTGCCTGTGTGTGTGTGTGAGAGAGAGAGAAAGAGAGTGCATCAGTATTCAGGGCAGAAGGTTTAGGAAGTGCCAAACTATTATGATGTGTCATCTTCAATAATACACACTCAGAACACACACAGAGCATTGTTTTCGAGCATGGTGGCGAATACTGATGAAAATGGTAATTTGAGATGGTCTCTCCCATGCACAGGCAGAGAGGCACACATTTACTCGGGTGCACTGCACACTGAGACATGCACTGCAGAATGCAAAATAATACATTTCGCATTGATACGCTTTCACGCTACGACTTTTGTTGGATTCTACAAAACATGTGCGGCTATGTGTGAGCACACAGCACCGGCGAGCCCGTTCACTGAGGCGCATAAGCAAAGGACGCGCAAACACATTTACTAGCGTGCACAATTCACGCATTCTTCTCAGCTATGTGACTGATATGTCGAAACAACAAAGAACAAAAAAGAGAAAAGCGATGCAGGAACAAGAGGTTGTTTTCCGGAAGCATGGCGTTGTCGGTGGCGGTTGCCTTGCGTCGCTGTTTGCGTGTGCGTGCACCTTCAGAGAAGAGGAATCTGGAATGAGTTTAACTCCACTCAACCACACAAATGCTGCACGCACACGCACGCACACACACGCACACGCACGCACACGCACACACACATGCACAAGTGCTTTAAAAGAAAACACTAGGGGGGAGAACAAAGAGCCTCCTTGAAGAATAGACATGAATTATTCACTCCATCAGATAAGAGGACAGAGAGGGAATGGGAGAGAGACATAGAGTGAGGAATGGAGCGAGAGAGGTGGAGGGTGATACAAAGGAAGAGACAGACAGATGGATTGACAAGGACAGTAGTGTATTATATTGTATTAGCAGTAGCGATGACAGAGACACTGAGATGGACCTCAAGGGATTTTTGGATAAAAGAACACAGCTTGCCATCACCTTCTAAACCATGTCTAAAATTCCACAGGGTGTCAAAATATCAAGTAGACTAAAATACGTAAACAAAACAACTCCTTCAGCTTCAAAATGCATGGCATTACTTATCTGCATGTAGTAAGCCAGGTGTTTTGGAAATCAGGGTCTTTTACTGATTAGAGGGGTATTTTTGCTACCTGAAGGAAAGAGTTTGTCCCGTGAAAATCCACAGCCAGCAGCAGCTTAGCTGCAGCATCCGTGCTGCTTTCCACCCAGATACGCTCTATCAGATCCATAGACTATTCTACTAGTAATGCAGTGATGCTATAGGACTTCAGTAACAGTGGACAATCTGGATGCTTTTTATCCAATAATAATAATAATAGCCTTTATTGTAGTGCTGCAGTGGTTCTGTAGTGGAATCCACTCATTCAAGCAAGTAGTAATGTGTTATTGCTACTTTTACTTGAGTGAAATTATCTTCAATCCTCTTTCACCACTGGTACATTAAAAGTAGCTGATTAAAGAAGGATTAATGATCACCTATACAAACACATTGTACAATTAATCATGCACATACTGTATATGGTGTGTAGTCTGTCAGATACCAAAGAACACACTGTATTTTGTGGTTCGGATTGCAACCATAGCTGTACCTCACATGACTAATGCTCAGTGTCAGGCAATAACCCATTTCTGACTAACACGGTCTGACTTGGACCAAATAACCAAGTAACCTAATTCAGCAGTTGCATGACATGATCATCCCATATTTATATTTATAAGCATATCTTGGTAATATATTCCAGTTCAAATGTTTTGTTGTGTGCATTTCATTAGATACATTACATAGACGCAGTTATGCGGGTGTTAGTTTTTTCCCAACCCGTTTTCCTGCCTCTACCCTGCCTCTGATTGGCTCTGCCAACTAATCACCTTTGCTACTGAATAATAAATGAAGTAACTTTGTCAAAAAATGTAAAAACATTTAATGAGGAATCGATTACATAGGTTTTGATCTGTGAACTGTCCCTTTTTGGAGACAGTTCTCTGAGTGTGTAGTATCTTTTTACAATGTACTTTGTCAGATGCAAAAAGGTGTTTCTTCACCTTGTCATTCTATATCTTACATAACTGAATGCTTCTGAACTGATGCTGTAGCTTTGCAGTATCGTACAGCAGTACTCCACATACCGTAAGTGATGCTGATCTCTCAACTGTAAACAGTCCAGCACTTTTATCCAAGTAAACATGGGGTGTTGTACCCGGAAGGTTTTTAGGAAACAAATAGTAGAAATGTGTTCCTGTGGTACTACTGTAGAAATAACTGCGAGGAAGCCAGAGAAAAATGTATAAGATGAAAGAGATTGTGGGAACATTTCATCTTTTCTTCAGTTGCAGAATGAGATACAGTATCAAAAAAAAAAAGGGCCAAAAAAAGGGAAGGGAAACAAAATGCTGGAGCAATCGCAGAGCCAGATTGAATTTCATCATTTATTCAATAGTCCAGGAGAATGACAGAGAAAGGCAGGGAGGTGAAGTGAGAGAGTGAGAGTGAAAGGGCCTGAGAGGCTTTAAAAGACCCTGCAAGAAGTTTATTATCAGGTTTCCTAATCTTCTTACTCCATTTCTTCCCTCAACCATTAGCTCCACAGCGGGCAGCCAGTCGCTTGGGAGGGCGGGTCCTACAGTACTGCAGTGAGGTCAAGCCAGCTACTTGTTATCTGTTAGCAGCTGTTCCGTTCAGACGCAGTCTACACACCTGGTCACCTACACACACACACGCGCACACACACACACACACTCACACACACACAGACACACACACACACACACACACACACACACACACACACACACACACACTGGACCAGGCTACCAGATGCTGTCCAGACAAGGTAATTGAGAAGAGTATAGACAAAAGGAGAGAGAACAACAAGGGGAAAA